>JAFIDM010125681.1:80908-94995 GCA_023159025.1 Thereuonema tuberculata | reverse complement strand
TGTTTCTTGTAGTTGCGTGTGGAGATGACTTGGTCCTGTATTGCGATTATGAACCCTTCGGTCTCCCCAAACAGCTCACTACTCGTCAGCCATCGACGCTTCCATGTCGACATGAGGCTGGCTGAGTTCGTGATGATATCTGCCATGGAGTTCCTTACGAGCCCATGATTCACGCAGCTGCTGAGTGTGGGTGTCAGGAGAGGTGAGTGTTGGAGATTATTATTATTATTATTATTATTATTATTATTACTTTCTTATAGATAACCTTTCCCTGAGCTGTTCTGGACTCAAACCTAATCTTGTTGCAGGCACCGCAAGGCACACGCAGAGCGATTCAACTTCATCTGCACAGTCACGCCATTGTTGCTTAGATCCAGATCATCCATTGGTTTACGGCCACCAGCCTCATTTTTACATCAAATTATAATTTTCAGATGTTGAATTTAAGTCCATGTATTTCTAGTTGTAACTGAGTTCAGGAAGCCCTATCAAAGAAAGCCTTAGCCGGTCCTGGATTTTTTTTAATGTATTAAAAACTTTTTAATCTTTTATATTTGTGTGTCGGCGTTCCTTAATCTACAACATTTTTTCTTAAAATTATTCAAGCAGTAATCAGAAATTTTCTTTTTCAAACAAAAAAAATTTGGTAACATTACATTATCATCACAGATCTTGCTTTTTCGCTGTAAATAAATTAAAATAAATGAATTAAATTAAACCTAAAATACGAAGCTTTAAAATCATTTTTTTTTTCAAGTAAATTTTCAAAATTATTTTGAAGTCTTTTCATTTCAAATAAATTATAATTTTCAAAATTATTTTACTCTTCTATCATCACAAATAGCGATCTCAAACGTTCTTTTTATCGTTAATCCTATCTTTAGATCTTTCTCCCCTCCCTTCCTTCCCCCTCCCCCTCAAGGGGAGAAATTTCACTCAATTTTAATTTTATTTTGTTTATTTTATTATTTTTTTAATTTTATTTTAAATTTTTTTAATTTTTTAAATTTTATTTTTTACTTTTTTTGTTTTTTTAATTTGATTCTTTATTTATTTTTGTTGTTCAATTAATTTTATTTTTCAATTTGTGTCCTTACTCTCTTTTGCTTTTGTTTTCTTTCCTCCTTTTCACTGTCTTCAATAGATTCGTTTTTAAAAACAACAACAAAAACAACAACAAAATTAAAGTTCTGTTAATACTGATTTTTTTATATTTTATTTTTTTTAATACTGATAAATTATTAATTAATTGAAGAGAAGAAAGAAATTGGTATAATTGCGACAAAAAAGGTCTTATTGCTCACAATTGTAATTTTTTCCCTTATTCCAGAATAGTGCATGAATAAATGAATAACAGACAATTTTAAGAATGGCAAAATAAAGTGGTTCATCGATAGTGAGTCTAAAAATCACATTTGTAGTAGGATATCTTTTACAAGTATTGGAAGTTTAATGGTCCGAAAGATGATGTATGAAGCTTCAAAAAGACCCATTAAAGCGAATAACAGAACTGATCGAATAAAAGTTTTGAAGATGTATCAAGTGTCAGAAATCATACTTCGTGAAATGGTAAAGCCAATTGACGCGCAGCAGTGCAGCAATTGACGACTCAAATGAACACTGAATCACTCAGAAACTTAGATAACAATTCCGAGATAACAATAGAACGAACGCTGTTGATAACAATTCCGAGATAACAATAGAACGAACACTGTTGATAACAATTCCGAGATAACAATAGAACGAACACTGTTGAGCATTGCTCTTCCTTGCAGACGCTACATGAGGGCGCTAATAGTAACAGAGTTTCATAGGCAATGACGGCTCCAATTCGCACGGGAATACTGGGATTTGACAAAAGTGAGAAAGAAAGTAGCTTTCTCCAACGAGTCATGATGGTTCCTGACTGGCTCTGGGAGCATGACAGTAAAATGTCTATACTAGCTTGGCCGGCGAAATCATCCGATCTGAGCCCTATTGAGCATAGGTTCCCAACATGGGATCCCGATTCCGACTGAATGGGTCCGCAGTACCGCTTAATGATTTTAACATGGATATAAAAATAAATTTGTTTTACTCAAATGTGTACTTTAGTACGTTTCAGTCTTAGAATGCTTTACAACGGGATTATTGTAGTAATTAGAATACAATAGTACTATTCTTAACGTAATTCAGAAAGCAGCAAACAATAATAATAATAATAATAATAATAATAATATCCTTAACGTCTTTTGCAACCACATACTATGTGACACTACCTTTTCATCTCTTATCCACATGAAAAATAAATACAGAAATAGATTTATGTAAGACTAGACCTACGACTCAAAATTTCAATCCAGGAACCAGATACACATAAGTTCCTCGAGTCGAAACATCAACCAACACATTAAACAAAATTTCAATGACTAATTTCATTTATGAAGAACTTAAATTAATAAATTTAATTACAACTTAACTACTAAATTTCAAATTTTCAAAATAATTATACTGTTTTTCTAAAATTTTTAGTTTACAATACTCATTTAATATCTTTAAACCTATTGTAAAATTTACGCAATTATATAAAACATCTTTGTTTTCAAATTTTATTTCTCTAATTTTTTTTTGGGGGGGCGGGAGCGTAGTAGCAAGGATGTCAAGGGGATCTCGGTTTGATAAAGATTGGGAACCACTGCCGTATTTTGATCGACAACTTCGGCATGGAATTCCACAACCACGTAATCTTGGGGACCTCAGTACTCTGCGCAATCCGCTTGGGCCCAGGTGCCTCGGCCTTCTTTCCAAAGCCTCATTGTGTCCATCCTACGCCGTCTAAAAGTTGTAATCAAGGCCAAGGTTGGTTAATCTCAAATTACATAGGTGGTGATGTTATTCTGATCCGACTGTGTATATCATTAAACGTATGTATCATTGCTAAGCAAAGGTATGACGACGTATTGACAAAAGAAAAGAATATGTGAATCTTGTAATTTAAGAAAGTTAATCAATAATTCACGAGACATTGAATCATATTTGAACTAAAATAATATTTATAATTATTATAATAAAATAATTGATTTATACTGATTTATTAACATAAAAAAAAGAATTATTAATATATAGTCACCTTTATTGATGATTACTCGGTGATCGCGAAGCTGTTTAAAGTATATAAAGCTGTTTCAAGAGCTTGCAGAGAGACAAAGCAGCAAAGAAGGTGAAGTTTAATATATTTGATCTATGGAATGAGTATGTTTATGAAGAAATTAATGAGTATACCAAGAGCAAAGGTATATCCCATATTTTTTCTGGATAGCTAGAAATAAAAATTATTATTTGTATAAAATGAAAGCATTTCTAAAGCATTTCCAAATTTCAAGTCCATCGAGTCAGTATTTGTACAGGAAGAAATTCCCAAACTTCCCTTTCTTTTTCTTGTGTACAAATATCTGCGTACTATGAGCTTTATATTTCTCTGGCTCTTCCTTCCTTGCATCACAAACTCACAGATAACGGATAAGATGTCTGGCTTCGAATCAGAAGGTCGCAGGTTCGAGTCCTTAATATAAGAATCTTAGGATTTAACGAATATTTACAATATTTCAATATATTTCCATTCGTCTGGTATGAAGCGGCTTCTCTTTGTACAGGGTGCGGCGGGTATCTGAGAACAAAATAACATCCGCGGAAAAAATGAGCTGAAACTTAAAATAGAGCATTTAATGACTATTGAACGTTATGTACACGGGAAGATAGACCCTATGCAGGACATCGTTCAATGAAATCGCCATCTGCCGCAATAACAGCCTCTAAACGCTGTCGAAACCGTCCACAGGCATGAATGAGGTGTGTCCTGGGAATCTTTGTCATGGCATTCATAATAGCTGCCCTGAGAGCTTCACCGCTTCATAAATATGGATGTTTATTGGAGGCCCTCTCAACCACGCCCCAGACACAATAGTCCAAAGGGTTAACATCAGGGGAGCTGGGGGGGCCACATGTTTGGAGTGATATGGTCGTGAAAATTGGTGGCCAACCATTCTTGGGTTGAATGGGCCATATGGGCTGGAGCCGAGTCCTGCTGAAACATACGGCCTGCCACTTGCTACAGCAGTAATCCAGGGTCTTTAACATATCGGTGTAAGCAATGGCGTAGACTCTGGCACCTTGATGAAGGAAATGTGGAGGTATCATGTTGCCCTCACTGCTCACGACACCCAGAACCATCACGGAGGCGGGGAACTTGGTGTGCATGACGGTCGGAACCTCCCCGGGTGTTTTACACAGCCACCGATCATTTCTGGTCCTGGACGAAGTTTTTCTCATCCGAGGAAAATCACAGCATTCCTGGCTGCTCCGGATGTTTCAGCTTGTTCAAGAGGACCTTGGCTCGGGTCATTCTGTTCTTCCGGGTTCTCGCGGACATGAACTGGCCTCTCCGCATCACGTACGACTTGTAACGGAGGTCTTCATGAACCACACGTCAGATGGTGGCCTCATCAACCTGCATCTCCCTGCCGAGTGCCCTCATGGACTTCCCTGGGTCAACTTCGACACCAGCTTGGACAGAAGCGATGAATTCGGGCGTCCTGGTCCTGTCCCAGCACTGACAATGTCGTTTCCTATGGGAAACGGTTTCCACATCACCACTGGCGGCCTCCAGCTCTCTCGAAACGTTGAAGACGAATGACCGGGCGAATTTCAGGAAGGCAGCAATTTCGGAATCGGAGTGTCCTGCAGCCAAGGAGACGACGACTGCATGTCTCTTCATTTCGTGGGTTAGCTTAGGTTCTGCCATGTTTACCAACAAAATAAAGGGATGTATTACGATGACGTTCAGAATACTGTGTCACTTAGAATGTGTTTTCTCAAATACCTGCCGCACCCTGTATTGTTTTCACTAACTAACGAAAAAAATGGATTTAATTTAAGAAACAGATCCATAACTTTATTAAACCTAAATTTCTAATAGTGACTCGTAATGAGGTAAATAATGCAATAATTTAGGTAAAATATTAATTCCAAATTAATTGAAATTTTTACTAGTGTTTTCGGATTCAAAAGAATAAATAGTGAGGACAATTTTCTTGTTAACTTTTTTTTGTCGGCAATGAATTTTCCTATGACACATTTATTTAACATAATTTTATAACGTATCTTATAATTTCTTGTGATTTAAGAAACTTTTAAAACAAATACAATATGCGATAAATGATATCTCTATTATTTATTGAAGATATTTATTGATAATGGGTTCCTTTTTGATATCTGCCTGTCTGAAATCCACTTATCAACAATTTATCAACAAAGATTCAATGATTAATATATATTTTATGTAAGCTAAGAGATAAACGAGATTAAAGTTTATTCTAAAATAGTAAAGTTTCTCTATCCAAATTGCCAACTGTTATTGTAATTACGATCCAAGTAAATATATTCATATTGGATACAATCAGCTTTAAAAATAAATCGTCAGATTATACACCAATAACATCATTATCCTAAAAAAATGTGATCGATGAACTTTTTTTGCAAGTACTACTACCCCAACAAAATATCCAAAATAAGCTCAGTTATTTTTATTTTTGTTGCTGTTTTGTTATTGTGCGGTTTTGTATTGTTTTCTTTAAAGTTTTAACTTGGTCCGCACGTTAATGTTGATTTAATTACTAACATTTTATTATAACAAATTCTTACTAAGCTAAGCCAGTTGCTAACGTGGATTTGTTTTCACCCTCTACTATGTTTATTTAAGGTTTTTGATGTATTTGAACTGAGAGGTCATTGTTTTAATTGTTTGTCCGTTTGGTGTATTTGTTCCTTTCACTGAGCTGGGTTATGTTGGGCTGCATCGGACTGAAGAGGGTGTTGAAACCCGAAACGGTTACCGTACCCGATTCCCAACAAAATATCCAAAGTAAGCTCAGTGATTTTTGTTTTTGTTGTTGTTTAGTTATTGTGCGGTTTTGCATTGTTTTCTTATAAAAAAATTGAAGTTATAAAATCTCATTATTCAATGGATTATTTAATGTAGATTGTATAATTTTAATATAATTACTTCACCAATTGTAATGTCCAATGATTACATTCATTTCATGATTTTCTTTACTTGGTTTTTGGTGGCAAAATAAAATATCTCTGAAACCTTTGACATTTCCATTTATTTTATCTGTTATCTTTTTATCTGATGTGTTTCTGAGAAGTTAAATATTATCAGAAACTAGATAAGGAGAAATTTTGTCTGTGTTTTCCAGTTCTTCATGGCTGACTGTCGATGATGCACTGGTATGTACAAATCTCCTTTAATGATTAATCTTTTTTATACTTATGTAATTTTAGTAACTTTATAGGACTATACTAATAATAGAAAACTAATTAATTAATATAACTAATTATATGAAAAATTTAGAAAGCAAAGTTAATAATTATGATTCTAAACCATACATCAGGTCGCGCGGTGGGCGTTGTCGTTAAGACACTAGGTTTGGTTCTATTGTGGGTTAAGTGATGTTGGACGATCCGCGCTGGGCAGGTTTTCTCGGGATTCTCCGTTTCCCCTGCGAGTCCCTCACTATACTTTCTCAGTCCTTCTCTCCGTCTGTCCTCCTTTCCGTGGGTTGGCACAATAGATCTTTCAGGTAACAGTGCTTAGTTTTCCTGCCACCCACATTCACCCCAAGTGATAAGTCGTAAACAATATATCATTGACAAATCTATACTTCACAAGTTCCATTCTGATATTTTGGGTATTTACGTTTCTCTGTTATATGAGAGTTTTATGATTAATAAGGTAGGTTGCCCAAATAAGGCCCATCTAACGTTTAAAGATATTTTATATTTCTACTGCAAGAGTGAAAATTCTGAAAATTATCTTGAAAGGTAGTTTAAGGTGTGCTGTTATGAAAAAGTGAATTGAGAATTAGTGGCATTTTATTTTCTTTCTGTAATAACACAGTTTTGAAAATATAACTGAAAGGCCTTAGGAGCATGTTCCAAATAAGGCCCAATACTAGTCACAGGCAAACTCTGCCACAGGGACAAGAGCTTGGCAGTGAAAACAGGCAATTTCCAACATTTAGTTCTGACTAAATATTAAGCTACCAATTAATATTAATTAGTAATTAATTTATAAAATTGGGAATTTAAAACTAGTTTTGATGATTTTTTTTACATTTTTTCTCATTATATATAATCACTTTATGTTATAGAATGGAGGGCCTTATTTGGAGCCCCCTCTTAACCCACACTTTCATTCATCGTTTTACTAAAAAGTATTAAATGCACGTCAACTGGAAAATATCAAATACAGTATCTTATTCTACTCATTACACACTTTAAAATGACATAAAACATGTTTAAGTAAATTAAATTACCAAAAAATGCAGACGAATTATCAAACTAAGTTGAAATAGTAACGACAAAAGCTTCTGTTGTTTCAAGAGAAGGAGACTTTTACTGTTCAACTGAAACAAACATGGTGAAATTCTCCGCTTCAATGGATTTAATTTTTGGTGTAGCCGCTAGAAGCCAGGACCTGTCTGAAACATAACTAATCTTGGTAAATTGTCAACGTTCTATTAATAAAACGAAGGATGGGCCTTATTTGAAACCGGGCCTTACTTGGGCAACCTATCTTATATTAGTTTAACATGTGGTAAACATTCTCTTTTTTTATCAAACATTCTCTTTTTATATTAAAAGTTACAGCCAAGACAGTTCATAACTATTTCTTGATGAAAGGCCTAAAAAAAACCCTAAATGCGACGCCATCATCAGTTTGAAAAAAAAATTGAAATAAGAGCCGTTTATTTAGAGAAAATTAAAAAGTTAAAAAAAAATTTTGTTGGCTATTCCTAATCAATCAGTTACATTATAGGACAGGATTGATTTTTTTAAATGTGTGTCTTTAATTTTTAATATGTTCGTTTCATAAATAAAAGTTTTATGAAAAACAATATTCTGTTTAATAAAATCAATGTTAATGTTTCTTTTTCACTTCTACTTTATAAAATTAATTGAGTTCATTATTAGGTTTTTCTATAATTCCAATTCAGAAATCAAAAATATGCCTACAATATTTCAAATAAATCAATTTGAATCTTTTTACAGCGCAGATATTACAATGCAAGGCACCTGTTATAATCTTTCATTGAATTTTCCTCAAAGAGAGTATTTTAAATTAATCTAATTTCAATATTATAGCCCGTTTATTATATCTGTGAAGACACGTGATCACAGTTAACCAATCATTATTATTTCTTTCTTCACTAGAGTTATGGTCGCGTCTGGAATATCATTGCATGTTACCTTCGATGTTTCCATCTTAATTGTCCTCGCCATACAACGTTTTATTTTTATTTATTTGTTTTAAATCAAGAAAATAAGAATAAAACGCAAAAGACTGAAAGTTCTTTGATCTGTTTTTTGAAATTGCGATACCGGGAACCCAAGATGGTCCATTTCTGGTTTCCTAACCTTCGTCAGTTGGGTCCACCCAGTATTTTGCATTACATTGAACTCGAGAAACACATAAACAGAACAAAAGTAAACATCAAAACGACCCTCCAATTAAACAAACATCAAAACCAAAATAAAGAATAAAAAAGTCTTTCAACATGCCTTAACCATAGGCTTATGTCTGAAAGGTGTCATATTTTTTAAGACAACACGAGTAATAAATTGTATCCTTCCGCTGCTGTTAAGACCTACAGTACCTGATAGAATGACAGACACACAGGGAAATGGTCACCAACCAAGTTCTATTGTCCTTTAGGAGTCTCTCCCGAATTATTGCTTTAGTTTTCTGTTTCTTTATGAAATTTTTTATTTTTATTGTTTCATTACTGTAAAAACATTATTTTCCTGTTTCCAAAAAATTATTCTGGGAAAGTTTTTGTTCTATATTTCAATTTTCTTTAAACGAATTCTTTTCGAATAATAAACTGATCAGATGTAAAGTTATCCGATCTGCATTGAAATATTTGATATAAAGGGTCAGCAAAATTTTACAGTTAAAATTGATGTTGATTATTAAATTAAATATAAACTTTGTTTTATTTTTTTTAGTTCGAATTTTCTGAGTGAATAATGAAAAGAAGAAAAGTTGTCTTTGAAGGTGGAGGTGGAAGTCACCAGAACATAGTAAGAGAAATCATTTTTTTTTAATTTATTTATTGCAATTGTTTTCAACTTGTATCGAAATTATGGTTCGGTCATTCCCTGTTTCATGAGGTTGTTAATGTATATAATATTCCTTTTAGTTGATCATGATAGTGTTGTTGTTAAAGAAAAAATAAGATTAGGTCGAAAGATCTGGTTATCAAAAGTAACTGGAAATTGTTCAAGTATTTTTTTAACTGATGATAAAAAGAAGGAAAATATAAAATCAGTGCAGTCATTTATTTTAATGTTATTTGGTAACCCTTCTTCGTAAAATACACTCATTAACAAAAAACACGACGACCTAGAAGGAGTTATCCGATGGAGACAAAAATTGGTGAAGTGGAAGATTATGTACAGAATAGAAAATGATTAAATTTCAGACAAATTGAATAATTTATTTCAGAGTTACAGAGTTACAAAATAATGAGCTCAATAAGATGTTGACCCACCTCTACCCTGAATGCAAGCTGCCACACGACGTGGCATAGAGTGATTAAGCTCCATGATGGTCTCCTGAGATATTTCTTGCCAAATTTGCTCCAATTGTCGGGCTAGGTCATCCACATTCCCTGGTGGATGCATTTGCCTTCCCATCATATCCCAGACATGCTGGGATAAATAAAAACCCTAGACATGCTGGATTGGAGAGAGATCTGCAAGACAGGTCATAGCAACACGTGCCATATGTGGTCTGGCAACTTGCTGAAAAATAATGCCAGGGTACTGCAAAAGGAAGGGTAGCAAAACAGGTCTCAGAATGTCGTCGATGTACCGCTGTGCTGTAAGTGTGCCGCTAATGACGACCAAAGGGGTCTGGCTATCAAGGGAAATGGCACCCCAGACCATAACTCCTGGTTGAGGGCCTGTGTGGCATGCAATAGTGAAAGCAGGATCGGCACGCTGTCCTGGGCGTCTCCAGACACGACTTCGACGATTGTCAGGAAACTTGGAAGCGGGATTCGTCGCTAAACACTATACGTCCCCAGTCCGCATCATTCAAACCGGATCGAGCCAAGCACCACTGTAATCTGGCCCGACGGTGTGCAGACATGAGTGGCAGGTGGCGTAGCGGTCGGTACAAGCGTAGTTGTCACTCTCTCAGCCGTCTGTGAATAGTCGTGGTGGACACTCGTGTGCGGGTCGCACGTCTGATGGTTGATAACGATGATTCATGCGCTATGACAGCTGATCTGACAATCACTCTATCCTCCCGCTCTGCTGTGGCCCTAGGTCGACCGCTACCTTCATGACGCTGAAATCTGCCATTGTCCACCCATTCCTGCCACTATCTTCTAATCGCCGCATCCCTTCGACCCATATGACGAGCGATTCTCCGATTTGCCCAACCTGCCTCTTTCAATCCAATGATACGACCTCTTTCAAACTCTGACAGTTGCACCTAATGAGCTCAAATCCTGAGGCGAGGAATTTCTTCAGTGGTTGAAAGGTATCCTAACTCGCAATGCAACAGAAAGTTTAACCCTTCAGATTGAGAATCGCTTCTTATATACATCTGCTGAGTGCGCAGTTCCGATGCGCTGTAGCTCTAGCTATTCATTCATTGGACACCAAAATTTAATCATTTGCATGGCTGGTCCCAATGTCTTTGCATACGAAATTTCATTACAATCGGACAACTCCTTCTATGTGGATCGTTTTTTTTTGATAATGAGTGTATTAAGAATGACTTTATATATTGGTTCGAAAAATACTAAAAACTGACTACAATACCTTTTCATTTTTCTTCTTTCTCATCTTTAGAGAATTATAAATTATTTTTAAATTTAGAAATATTTTATAATTATTTTTCGTTTATGTCATTTATTTGATTGCTTTTTAAGGTTTGAAATGTTATTGTTCTTGTTTTGTTTCTCAATTGTAAATTTACGACTTCACTTCTTTGCTACTAATATGCAGTAGAGCTGTAGCTCCGAATCTTTGATCTCCTGCTTTTCTTAACGATTTTGTATCAAATACTTTAATTTATGATTGTGACAAATTTCTGGATTCAAATTCGTAAAAGTTATCCAAGACTTAGTGAAAAAGCACTCACAGTAGTTCTTTGTTATCACTCAACCTACATGTATGAAATTGCATTTGCTGCTCTTATTGCTAAAAAAAAACAAAACCGCTTAGAAGTAGAATCAGCTTTAAAACTGTCTTTAATTTCAGTGAAATCTAACATTAACAAAGTCTAATATTATAGGAAGCGAATTGCAAGCATAAGGCTGCTATTGAATATTTTCTGATTCGAAGCATTGAATTGGATATATATACACAGTGTAGTATTTAACCAATATATATTAACTAATACATATATCCAACCAGTACATATCCAATAATAATTTATTAATATTTACATTTAATTTACGTTTCATTAACATTACCTTACAATTTCCTGGTCATCCGGCAACTAACTGACAACTTGTGTTATTGAATAAAAGCACATTCATCTGTTAAATAAAGTTTTATGGCCCTGTGATGTTGCTTCTAAATTGGTGATCCGAACTTTGATGTAGTTGGAAAAGTTTTGGATATGTTTTAGAGATAAAAATGTTGGACATCATTGGAGTAAAATATTGTTGAATATTTGCTCACTATTTAATATTTTATTTTAATAAACTTTTAAATCATGTCTAATTGTATTATATTCTAAAATAAGATAAGCTTTCTTATTTTCTATAATCAATTTGATTTCAATGTGAATAAGTGAGTAAACAAAACTATATAAGAAAAAATATGTCATGTTGAAATTTTTTGTTTTGCTGTATTTTAGAATGCAGAACACTCCAAAATCATTACTTCTGGTAGCGTAGGAATTCAGAAGTAAAATAGGTAAGTAAAATGAAAATGATTATTACTTTTCATCAATTTACAGGATGATATTCGTAAAAATTCGTTTAAAATTTCATGTAAATTTTACTTCAGGACTTAATATCGCGATAAAAAAGGAAAAATTCCAAAAACTGTATGAAAAGGATAACTAATAACACTACGAACAAAGATTAATGGATTGAAAAACTTAATAAGGAAAACTAGGATGAATGAATATCCATTGAAGTTTATAGGAGGGTTGATTTTTTAGTAGTGGGAACAATGCTAGAGCGACGCCATGCATCGGAGTCAGGCAATGTCGTTTACGCCACAGGTTAGTTACATGGGTACCGTCCCTCCGAGCAAAGGAACTCACCCTTTCCCCTCCATACCCGTGCGCAGTGACAACGAGAACAGAGCAGATGTGAACAGAGCGGTCGAGGAAATACAGTCGCAATGTTTTCGAAGCAAGAGCAGAGGAGCTGGTTAAAAATTGAATATGCCAGAGGTCACACAGCACGACTGTCACAAAGGACAGGAATAGGCCTGCGGTGCATCTGCAATAACTTTCCCAACTGTAGCTAGGTGGGTAAAAGCTTTCAGAGAAGGATGCGAAAATGTGTCAGACATGCAGTAAATGACGAAGACGTGCAGACTGTGTCGGCGTTAGAGGAGACGGATCTGAACTTCACGATTCGTGAGTTAGCCAGAGATACAGAACTGGCACCTTCGAATGTTCTTCACATCCTGAAGGACCATCTAAGAATGCGCAAAATTGCCTCAAGGTGCGTTCCACATGAAATTATTGGACATGCAGAAAAGGCTGTGACCCCTCCGTTCACAACTACTGTGCTCTTGTTGTCGTGTTATTGGAGTTCCTTTGCTCGGAGGGACGATACCCATATAGCTAACCTGTGGCGTAAACGACATTGCTCGACTCCGATGCACAGCGTCGCTATAGCATTGTTGCCACTACTAAAAAATCAACCCATGTAAATAGCTGCATTAGTGAACTTTTAAAATGTAAAGATAACAGCAAAACCAAGATAGAGTATAGATAAAGATAGATAATAAAAGAAATTATAATAAAGTAATCGAAGTACAAAACGGTGTAAAATTAATGAAATATAGCGGTCTAGACGGCGGTCTGCCGTGAAGCCGTGTGCCGGCATCTGGGTTCGATTCCCGGACGAGGACTTGGTTGTTTCAATTTTCGTCATGTGTTTGTCAGTATATTCTTCGCTTTCTCTTCGGTCTGACGTCATTCCTTAATGGCGTCCTGGGGCTGGCAACGGGAAACCACCCCAGTATCTGTTCCCTAGTTACAGAGCGGCTCTCCGGTTCGGGAACGCCTAGCGACAAGGCGTTGGCTTTAGAACCCAAAAAAATGTAAAAGAAATGTACTATAAAAGCAAACAGAAAAGTTAATTGACAATATGAAAAGGAGTACACAGAAAATGAAAACCTTAATACTATGGGATTTGTATATAGATTAATCTGCGGAAGTCCCAAAAAAATATTATGGAAGTACAGACAGAACCTTATACCTTTAGAGAAAGGGTAAAGGAATATGTAACACAACATAAAGATAGAAGGAAAAAGTAGAGTATTTCAGATTAGGCAGATGATTGTTTGAATGAAAATCATAATCTGGACCCGATAGCGGAAATAGTATACAAAATTAAAGATGAAATTGAGAAGTATATAATAGAATCACTGATAATTAGAAGTTTCCAGTGTATTAACAAAGAAATAGAGGAAAAAATGTTATTCTGTAAAATTATTTAAGGAAGAGGTAAAAGACATAACAAAAAATAATTTAAATATCTAGATTGATAAATAATGATCTAAAATTGTTTTAGTATATTATATATAAATGTATATTGTTGCTATATTATGTATATGTATTGTTAAGTTAGTTCTATATTATAATTTGAAACTTGTTGTTTGTTGTATTCTTATGAAAATGTTAGTAAAAGTGTTTAGAAAATATCTTAAACGTCACCAGAAAAAGATCGGAATATGCAGATCGAAATATTCTGTTTAATAGTATATAATATAGAAGAAATTCTCAAAAAGAAATGAGGAGCTTAGCTTCAAAATCTGCCATCTCCAAAATTAAATTTTCT
>JAFIDM010125681.1:58259-70908 GCA_023159025.1 Thereuonema tuberculata | reverse complement strand
TTTTTAAAGATAGAGTGAGAAACGGGGAGGAATGAAGAAATATAAGATCTAATGACAGAAAAAGAAGAGTTTTTAATAGAAGTTGGATTTATGTTTTGAAGACTTTATTAAATAAGACTATTATCAGAAAAAAGGACATTGGAAGGATTTATCAAAAAGGAATTTTAGAAAAAAGGACATTTGTAACATTTGTAAAATTTTATTTAGAAAATATAACTTTAATTTGTAATTTAATTTTTTTAAATTGAACGTGAATTTAAAACGTTCCTTGATTGTTAGATTCTTGGATTGTTGTATTATGTATTTAAGGCTAAGGAAAGAGAGAATTTATTTCTCTACTCCTTTAAAATTTTTGTAAATGGCCCGAAGAAGACTTAGAAATAAGTCGAAATATAGCCAGTTGGTGGATGATGTTAAGTAAATAAAGAATGTGTGAAGATTTATCGATTAATGGCGTTTTAAGAAGTTTTACATTCATTACTATCTTTATTTGTTCCAAACAGTTTTAGGAAGTCGTGTCTTTTGTATTAAATGTATAATATACAATTTTGTCCACACACTATATAAAGTCCTTATAGAGTTTTGTGGTTTTCCATATGACAGTATGTGTGGTTGATGATGAATCGTCTCTACTGTAATTGCTTCATGTGATGACCATTATGAATCAAAGAACTTTCCAATATTATTCTATACTCGTAATGCGATCCTGGTCGATGATTTGGGTGGAGATTGATGAGATAGACATGATGGGAAGATCATTGAGGTAAGGGGTCGGTCGCATACATACCGCCAAAATATTGCAGCTAAATAGTTTCATTATCTGGACTCTGTTTATGATTACATCAAAATGATTTCCGAGGTTGTATAAAAAGTAAATTTTGTGAATTTTCTTTTCCAACAAAAGAGTTGATTCCACTATCATAAGAAATAAAAAAAAATTAATAATTCATAAAATCAGAATAAAATTTTGCAATATCTTTTACTCCATAACTCTTTTGATCCAATAGAACACCAGCTTCTTCATATAAAATGTTGACACTTTCCAATTAAATAATTTAACCTGCGCCAATTTAAACACTAATTGCTGGTGCTTTGTACAAAATATTAAAATGTCGTAGTTATCAACCATTTGATGGAATTGTACCAGCCTCTATACAACTAAATAATATATTAATTACCAAAAAAAAAACACACACCTAGAGTTGTCCGAGTTGTATGAAATTTCGTATGCAAAGACATTGGGACCGCCCATGCGAATGATTAAACATTGGTGTCCAATGAATGAATAGCGAGAGCTACAGCGCATCGGAACTGCGCACTCAGCAGGTGTATATAAGAAGCGATTCTCAATCTGATGGTCAAAATTTCTGTTGCATTGCGAGTTAGAATACCATTCAACGACTCCAAAAATGCCTCGCCACAACATTTGAGCGCATTAAGTGCAACTGTCAGAGTTTGAAAGAGGTCGTATCATTGGATTGAAAGAGGCAGGTTGGGCAAATCGGAGAATCGCTCGTCATATGGGTCGAAGTGATGCGGCGATTAGAAGATGCTGGCAGGAATGGGTGACAGATTTCAGCGTCTTGAAGGTAGGGGTCTCCCCAGGGCCACAGCAGAGCGGGAGGATAGAGTGATTGTTAGATCAGCTGTAACAGCGCCTGAATCATCGTTATCAACCATCAGACGTGCAACCCACACACGAGTATCCACCATGACCATTCACATACGACTGAGAGAGCGACATTTACGCTCGTACCGACCGCTACGCAACCTGCTACTCACGTCTGCACACCGTCGGGCCAGATTACAGTGGTGCTTGGCTCGATCAGGTTGGAATGATGCTGACAGGGGACGTATAGTATTTAGCGACGAATCCCGCTTTCAACTGTGTCCTGACGATCGTCGCAGACGTGTCTGGAGACGCCCAGGGCAGCGTGCCGATCCTGCTTTCACTATTGCACGCCATACAGGCCATCAACCAGGAGTTATGCTCTGGCGTGCCATTTCCCTTGATAGCCGGACCCCTTTGGTCGTCATTAGCGGCACACTTACAGCACAGCAGTACGTCGACGACATTCTGAGACCCGCTTTCCTACCCTTTTTTTTTGCAGTACACTGGCCTTATTTTTCAGCAAAAAAATGCGAGACCACATATGGCACGTGTTGCTATGACCTGTCTTGCAGCTTGTGAAACACTTCCTTGGCCAGCCAGATCCCCAGATCTCTCTCCAATCGAGCATGTCTTGGATATGATGGGAACATGACTGCATCCACCAGGAATGTGGATGACCTAGCCGGACAATTGGAGCAAATTTGGCAAGAAATACCGCAGGAGACCATCAGGGAGCTTTATCATTCTATGCCACGTCGTGTGGCAGCTTGCGTTCAGGGTAGAGGTGGGTCAACACCTTATTGAGGTCGTTACATTGTAACTCTGTAACTGAAATAAATCATTCAATTTGTCTGAAAGTTTAATCATTTTCTATTCTGTACATAATCTTCCTCTCCACCAATTTCTCTCTCCATCGGACAACTCCTTCTGGGTTCGTCGTTTTTTTTGTTATTCAGTGTAAATATTTAAAAACACAAAGATTTCAAATCACTATTTTTACATGAATAGATAGTTATACAAAAATATAGATAAAAAAGAGATGTTTCTATTCGACATGCGAATCTTTGTCAATCAGTCAATTACAATTCAAAAAGTTGTGTTAATATAATACTTGATCATGTGATTGAACAATCCTATGTTGTTTGAGAGGTTATTGCAAATATAAAAAGATTCTCTAAAAGTTAAGTCAATATAACTTTTCCCATAACAAACAATACAATACAAAATTTAATTTTGTGGAAATCGAGTCGATGTCCTGTGTCAATGAAATGTTTAATAATATTTGATTGATACTGATTCAGTTGCTCAAACATTAATTCATGTTGCTTCCGCTTTTTTAACCCCATACAACTTCTTTGTTTCTATCATGATCAGATATCTGCGGTTGTCTTTCCTCTACATGCTCATATGCAGAACTTTCATGAAGAATAAAGGGCTAGGAAGCCACATGAATCAGGTTTCTCGTCATCCTGAGAAGAGAAACTATATTCGATAAATCATAGTCTTTAGGAATCAATCAGCAATTCAAATTAGAAATACGCTCACTTTCCTTATTCCGAATAACTATATAGATTTCTTTTACCATCTTCTATTTATTTCCATCTTCTTCCAATTAATAAATTAAAGTCGAAAAGAACGAACGCATTTTTTGATTTTCGTGAAGGAAGAACAAAAGAAGTAAGACGATTTTCTTAAAAAAAAAAAATTAATAAACTTAAAATCAAAAATGAAACAAGAAAAAAAAAACTTCTCTCGCAGAAGACGACTGCAATTTTCTTACCTGTCAAATAATAATTCAAAAATGAAGGTAGATGTAGCGAACCTTCGTTTTGACAGGATCTAACGATGAATGCTGCTCCATTAGCTTTATGTTGTCATTGAAGCATCAATTTCCGGATGCACATTGTAGTTTACTGGAGAGTTTCCGTTTGAATGATGATTTTCAGTTTACTTCAACCATACCTCGAAGAATTGATCATTCATCGTCTTAATACGTCTTTAGTTTTAACTTGTGCATCATTTTAACTATATATTTGAACTCTGCTTTGAATTTCTACACTTAATAACAGCAATGAGTATTTTCTGAAATCGATTCTGTATTTAACGTTTAGTAAAATTGTTTTTAAGATGTGAGGGTTTGTTGTTCAGTTCCTATTAGATTTCCGAACTTTTATTTATTATACAGATACAGTAGAACCTCATTATAACGGACTAATTGGGGCTGAAGGTTCATAACAAATAATTCTTATAGGGGTGAAATGCAGGATGTACATCCATAGCTAGCTAAAAAAAGTGTTTATCAAATAAAAAACAGCCTACAAAATAGCAAGTTGAATTGAAAAAGATGTGTACGTATACACTGCATCTTTGAAACAACAAGGTACTGGTTCATGTTGATTGCTTACATTCATTAGTTTGAAAAAATAATTTAATTTCTGCTGGGTTTGTTTGCTGCTTATTTCTTTAGTTAATAACTGACGGAAGTGCCGTAAGTATTCATAATATGCAAACACATTTTTATTTGCCGATTGTTCAACATATTGAATAACAAAATTTAAATGGTCCTTCACTTCGCTCATCTTAATTGCAAGCTGATAATTTTTTTTAAACTGTCTTTTTTAAAACTTTAAAACTATACGCGACGTCCGTTATAATAGGGTCCGTTATAATGAGGTTCTACTGTAACTTATTACTTTCGTTGATTCGAACTATCAATTATTTAAATTCAGTAATTGTTTTTTTTTTTTTTTTTTGGTCGTTTGGGTTTTTTTTTTTTTGTTGTTTCTTCAACAAGTATCTAATTCTATTTTTTTTTTCTTTTTAGAATCAAAATTTCTTCTGCTGAATATCTTCTATTAGCACATTGATATTAATAACTGTGCATTTTTTATATGTATCTTGTAATCCCGGAGGCAGAATGTTTTTTATCTTTCTGCAACGATTGATGCTAAGACGAAAAACTTTCTGCGTGTACGGGCGTTTTTTTCGTTTATGTCCCGCAAAAATCCTCAACCAAAAAAAAAAAAAAACCTCCAAGACCGCGATCGACGTCTGTTCTATACGATATCTTTCTGCAGCCCTCGTTTTCGTTCTGCGACAATGTCGTGCCGTCGCTTGATATTCTGCTTCTGGGCTTGTAATGTTAGTTATTAAATCTGCAAAATTAATCATCATTGTTTATTTACGGATTATTATTATTTTACTTTTTAGTTTAATTGTTCTCATTTTTATGTATTCATAAAATATTTTGTTGATTTTTGTTTCTATCTTCCATGAAGTTTTTACCTGAATGCCTTTTTTTTGGTTGATTAACGTCTATCCTTCTACAATAATATAAATTTATTATTCAATCAATCTTTTTTGTTAAATGTGTAAATATTGATTTATTGATTACTGATAAACTTTATCTGCAATGAAAAATTGAATGAATACAAAGTTTAAAATTGTTCTTTTCATTTACCTGCTTTTTTAATTTTCACATTTCATGTTGAAACAGTATACGACGAAATCTGATACTTTGTCCTTCAAAAAATTAACATGTGATGTTCTTTGTCTTAATTAAAACTTAATAAATTCATAATTTCTCTTGCTAACCTTCACTACAAAATCAAAATAAGGATTTCGAAACTAGTTTTGAGTTTTTGTTTGCTTTAGTAAAAATGTTTCATAATTTAACAAATATAAATTTCTAAAAAATAAATAGCTTTTGAATTTTTCAAACATTGAATGTTAGAAAAATATTTTAGTTTCTTTATCGGATTTAATAATTTCAGCAACTTAGACTACGAAGAATGAACTGATGTGTTATCTGCTGGTGTTCCTTACCACAAATAAATATACAGATGTAAGATGTTCAGAAACATTTTTATTGAATTGAGCTTCCCTCATTCATCATTATCACTACATTTCTTGAAATGTTTCAGTTCTAGAATTCTTCTGATTCGCATAATTTTTAATTGTAAAATTTAGGATATTGTTGTTGTAATTATTGGGGATTTGGAAAATATTTATTAAAAAATTATAAAGTGAATTTAAGCTTATTTCAAATAATTTGTAGGTAAATGACTAATATATTATTATAAATAATATATCCTTTGTATTTAATTCCTAAAAGTATTCCTTGCAAATTACTCATGATATCGATAGTAATCAACTTATATAATTAGCTAAGTTCATCTGTTTGTCTGTAACTCGATATAATTAGGCTATTAAGATAGATCCAAGGTAACATTGAATCAAGGGTACTCAAATTGGATGAAATTTTAGTTTATTTTGTCGTTCCATGTTGTTTCCATGAAATTTTAACTGAAATTCTAACAAAACATGCGTTCAAAACCAAATAATTTTGTTACCACTGCACCGATTTTAATGAAATTTGGCATACCTACTCAGTTTTTTACGCTGATTTTGAAACTCAAAACCATTTTTGCCGTAGAAGCTTCGTTCACAAATTAGCGCTGTATTTAGATTATACAAAGGTGAGTTTTAAATGCCTTTTGGCGTTATGAATCAAAAATAATAATTATTTGTTAGATAAATTAAACTTTAGATATGGTTGGTATTTCGTTTTTCTTTTTGGGTGGAAAATGATCCTTTAGATTAAGCTCTCAGAACCTATATTACAGGTGTACAGGCAAGAAGTACACCTAAATAGATCTGATAAACATTAAAAAAAAAAATTCAAATCAAATCATTAATCGAATCATATATATATACAGTAAAACCCCGTTATTACGCTCGTCAAGGGACCATGACCTACAAGCGTAATAAGCGGGATAGCGCTATAGACGGGAAATGATTTATGAGATGGGGAAACATTTAGACACCATTTTACAGGAAAGATACTCGATTCTGCAATAGATATAGTGCTAATGTGAGCTTATTTTCTATTAAAAAAAAATCTGTGATTGTGGTTTGCCGTGTGTGTGCGCTACTGTTATGAATTATGACATTTTCAATACGGTTCAAGTAACTATTAACATCAATTGATATACCACTAGGAGCAACACTAACATATTTTCGGAGCAGATTTAGTGCACTGCCCGCTATTTCACGCGCCTTTTCTTGGATGATTGGGCCACTTAAAGGCACTGATCACGGGACTGATGAATCCATTCAATTAGAATTTCCTCGGCATCTTCATATTTTCCACACTTTACTTTTTTACGTTTGCAACCACCCTTCGCTGCATTGGTAATTCCATTCTTATTTTTTATTATTGTTCTCAGACTGGATGAGGGAATTCCTAAAGATTCTGCGAAATCCTTCTGACTTAGTGTAGAATTCTCGTCGTACTTACGGAGAATTTGCAATTTTTCACTTATAGAAAGGGATTTCCGCTTCGACATTTTGCACTAACTTACTGTATCACAGACCCGCACTTCAAAGAGTTCAAAGATTCCCTCCTACCAGGGAAAGAAAAGAATCTTTACAGTGTTACATTTCTTTTCGACACAAAATTAACGATATAAAAAAAGCGCTACAAGCGGGATTTGAAGCGTTATAAGAGGGTAAAAGTATACAGAGTTACATAGGAAATTCCAGGGATAGTATGAAAGGAGCGTAAAGAACGGGATAGTGCTATAAGCGGGAGCGTAATAACGGGGTTTTACTGTATATACATATAAATTGGCTAAGTTCGTCTGTCTGTAACTCGATATAATTCAGCTATTAAGATAGATCTAGCGGTTCTCAATGGTACCATTGAATCAAAAGTACTCAAATTGGATGAAAATATTAGTTCATTGTGTCATTCCATGTTGTTTCCATGAAATTTCCCTCTTGGGAACTGACCTCGACAACTGAAATTCTAACAAAACATACGTTGAAAACCAAATAATTTTGTCCATTTTAATGAAATTTGGCATACTTTCTCAGTTGTTTACGCTGATTTCGAAACTCAAAACCATTTTTGCCGTAGAAGCTTTGTTCACAAGGTAGCACAGTATCTAGATTATATTTACTTTATATTTGATAGTTGATAATAAAATGATTTTTCAGATTTTTTTATGCCTGTCGTTCGACAGGCTTTCATGCTAGTACTTGAATACTTGAGCAATCCTTGAAAATTATTTCCGTTTGTATTTTTTCCAATATGTATCGGATAATATTTCAGTTGACTAGAATGTTTTATTTAGAAAAGGCAGACAATTTATAAATGCATTTTATTTGTAAAACGTTTTGTTTTATTTATAAAAGATCATCTGTAAATTAAAACATAACAACTGTTTATGTAAGTTTTGAAAATTTAATAATTATTAAGAATTTTTTTAACTAGAACAAAAAATGTAATGTTTGGATTTCATAACAGAAAAATATTACGTTATTAAGAGTCTATAGGCAATAGCCATAATAATATTTCCACACTAAAATATATAGCTGCAAAATCTAATCATGCAAAAATCTAAAACATCACAAATCCAAAAGTTACCTTGTCGTCCTTTATCAGTAGGCCTATATAAATAGAATATCCAAATATCAGCTGCCATTCAATAATTATTAGGAACTACAATTAGATTTGGTGAAATTTTCTAATTACTGTATTGGAAACAAAGCAGTTTAATTCAAAGTTTGTAATAAAGCTGTTGCCCGTGGATTTTTGTATCCTGAACGTTTTCTGTGAAATCAATAAATGTGAAACTTTTTGTTTATTTTTTAATAAATAACGAAGTTTTGAATTCCATTCACCAGCTGTAAGTTAGTTCATTATAATGTAGGAAAACTGAATGATATTTGATGTTATTTAAATATCTCGTTTTGCCTTACACGAAGTAGGATTAGGAATGGAATATTTGAATTGTTCACTTTAGATTATTTCCTTCACATGCTTATGTAAAAATGGTTTTTCAGATACAGCTATGGTACTAATCGTTTGTTCAAACTAATTCCGAAACAATGTCTAAAAATGCATGACAAATCTTATTAGTAAAGTTATAAGTTGTATATAGAAAATCTCTGAAATGAAATCGTAAATCTCTATTTCTTAAAAAGTTGCAAAAAATTGTGGCTTGAAATTTGACCTCTGTAGAAGCATATATCTGGTATAAGTAATGAAGATAATTCACTATCTTTATTTGAATGTCTTTAATTTTCTCTTCTTTTCTAGTGTTACAAAAATGGGACAGTTATTATCAAAGTTTTTTCAGTTAATTTCAAATGGAGGAACACAGGTATGAGGATTTTATTTAAAATATTTTATAAATACACTAAGTGCCAATATATAATACTTCAAATGGGATTTAAAGGATTTCTTAACATAATTAGTTAACAATAGAAATTAGAAGAAAACCTGAAAATTTGATTTAATTGAATGATTTACTGTATTTTTATTGATAGTGAAAAAACAAACAAACCAATAATTCAACCATTTAATTACTAGTAAAATTAATTTACAATAAATATATATAATCTATATTAGCAGAGTAATTACTTGTGCTCACTATCCTATACCAAATAATATCACAACTCAGAAATCTTTTTATGATTTAATTAACAGCTATTGGTATATACAACTTGATAAAATCAAGTTTACATCTATTTCAAATCTTCATAAATATCAAAGGCAATATATTTAAGCTAAAGTTCTTTGCTTGACTTCTTCACTACTCGCTGATAATCAGCCAATCACCTCTGTCAGATTATACAGTATTGCAGGAAACACATAAAAACTAAAGTTCACTTGCCGACGACTTCTAATACTTACACTCTTTAAAAGTTCAGGAAACGTAATAACAGTTTATTTACTAGAAACACATAAATCACTTGGTCTTCACCAATTAAAGACACTGAAGAATCATTTCACTTGATAATCTTCTTTTTTCTTATTTCACTCTGCCTTAAAGACCCTAACTGTTATCTCGATTTCTCGCTCTGTTATTAAATAAAAGAATCACTTAAGAAATCTTTACTGACAAGTGTTCGTTGAATTCTCTCGTTGAACAGCTTCGGACTTTCCTGAATTCATAACTTCCAAGTCCTTTATTTCGCTCGTATTTCTCGACTTCCTTTCAAAGTATCCTTAATACATAAACATAGCTATGGCACTGAGTTCACGTCTGTTTCCTAGGTAAGATGAACTCCATCAATTTATCTCCGGGCACTAGCTTTCAAGAGTTACAGTCGCTATGTCTTGATCGCCGGACGATTCGAAACGGATTACTTAAATGTATTATTTAAAACGTCGTTTCCATCTTCTTAACTTTTCGATAGGCTCTTTATATCTTCTTTCGCCCATCTATGCGTCGGTCCTGCAATAAACTTTTGCTGCCTGAGATGAAGGTAACTTCGTCTCCGATGTGTCCGATTCTTCGATCTGATCTAGTTCCTTGCCTTGCATCCTGGAAACCCTTTGATCGGCACTGCTTCTTCGGCTCATATCTTTCCGAGTCTTTAATCGGCACAGCAATCTTGCCTCGTATCCTCGCAAGTCTTTAAACAGCATTCTTTCCTCGCATCCTATCTTGGCGAGGGATCGATGTGAACTACATACATCAGACACTCATGAAATGTACATCGTTCCACGATTTGTTGTCACGTGGATCGTGCAACAATTAAGTCAACACTCAGCTAAACTCGTAGGCATTACAAAGCATCCTCGTGCCAACAATGCATTGTACGCGCTTCTCCAAAATGCAAAAAAAAGCTGAACTTCGGAGACAAAGCTAATTATCCTAATTGAGAAAATTAAATTGCCTTGGCAAACTTTTAGGGTTGGAAATTTAACACAGCAATTTCTACAAAATGAAGGACTCCATCTTGGATTTCAGTAATTATAATTAATTTTATATTTGCAGTTTCCAAACACAATTCTACATGTTATAAAAGAATATGAGAATCCATAAGTAGTTTTCCCCCAACTAATTATTTATAAAATATTTGCTTAATTTTATAATAATAATAATAATAATAATCGTAATAAATTGCCAAGAATTCCTGTACGAATCTGTATTGTCAACGTTTCATAATGTATTTTGATACAGTATGTCATGATTTTTTTATAATACATTACATACTATGATCTATTACTAAGTATAGATAATAGTTTGAATGGAAATTATTATCTTTAAAACTAAAAATAATTAAAAGTAAAATTTTCACAAAATTGATTATGGGAAGCTTATTGAAGATTAAAAGTATAAATGAATAAAATTCTAATTTAAGAAGTCGAAAATAAGTTTTTGTAGTTTAATCTTTCTCAAGTCATATTTTAAACTTAAAATTCATAAAATAGCAACAAAGTTAAAGCTGAAATCAGTGAATCCGTTAATTATTTTTTAAAATGTTTATTATGAATTTCTTATTAATAACTGAATAATAATCGACGATTATAATCTCTAAAAACAATCATTATAGACTTTGATTTGTTCAGTTGACATTTCCTTTGGTCAAAAGATTCTTGAAATAGACTTTACACAATTTTGAATTGGCTCAACGACATTTTGAATTCATTCGAATACACACAAAAACTTAATAGAATTTATAGTATTAATTAAATACAATATTCTATAAAAATGGAATAATTAAATAAATTAAATTAAGTAAACATATTTAGCTTCAGTAATTCAAAATTTTAGTACTACTTATCTTTAATCATGGGAAACCAAATTTTTGTAAATGATAAGCCAGAATAGAATAGAATTGTTCAAACTTTTTAGTTTATAAAGGCAAAAATTTAATGTGCGAAAGAGTTAGTAATAAACAATAAAGGTTAAAACGCACAACAATTAAAAGATTAACTGAGCTAAAATTTGGCATTTTTGTACCGGGAATCAAATGCAGACTGTTTCGATCTTCCCAGATCTCATCAGTTTGATTCAGTTTTTGGTCGAAACAGTCTCTTTTTGATTCCCGGTACAAAAATGCCAAAAATAGCTCAGTAGATCTTTTAATTGTTGTGCGTTTTTAACTTTATTTTTTATTAGTAAGTCTTACACACGTTAAATTTTTGCCATTATATATAGATTTATTTTAAAAATTAATCCTTTACAAGCTGAGCGGTCTGCTAGCGGGGATTAATTTATTTCCCTTTTTATTCTTAATTTATAGTTTGATGTTTTTTAAATTGAAGGGCCATTATTTTGGAAATTCTTGTCCTTTGTGTATGTTTTTTTTTGTCCTACTGAGTTGTGAGTACGCGGATAATCAAACTGATGAGACCTGGGAAGCTCGAAACAGTCAGTACTTGATTTTCGGTACAAAAATGCCAAAATTAGCTCAATGGATCTTTTAATTGTTGTGCGTTTTTATAGTTATTGTTTATTTTTAGTCCATATTTATATCAATGGCCAAATAGCATTTGATTATATAAGAATCAATTGTAACTTCATCATTTCAATGCAAATGCTGTTCTCTGAATTAATGAAAAAAAAGAATACAATCCAAAATACATAACGATTAATTTAAATCAAATTGGGTCAGATACTTCATTAAAACTTTATTTATCTTATACAAGAAAACAACAAGATGTTACAAGATCTTTATATCATAGAATAAAGTCCATAATTTATTAAAGTAATGAACACTAATGTTCAATTTTCACTAATGAGTCCTGGGCCAATTTTAACAGCTTGTAAGCCTTTCGTCAGACACTCCTTATAGTTTTTTTGCATTAGGATTAAAGTAAGACTAGATAGTTCTAACAACTACTTTTCTCATTGTTATTAAATGCTGGCTTCATTAAATTGGCTTCAGGGATACTATTGACTTCAGGAATATATGATAATTGTTTCTATATATTTATTTTTTCTTTTAATGTTTTTCAGCCTGTCTTTCCAATATTTTTTTTCTCTAATACTAATACTAATAATCACAGATAACAAATTCTTATAAACAAAATCAAGTTTGAGTTTTTCATTGTCTGATATCTAAAATACCAGACGGTAACGTTTGAAGTTAATTTCGCGACTTTTCTTAAAAACCTTTTAAGAAGAATGATTTTTTTTTTAATGAAAAAAATCAATAAATCTCTATGAATATCTGCTGTAACAGACGACGTTATCAGAGCAAACCCAAAGACTTAAGGCCGAGTGCACGAAAGTA
>JAFIDM010125681.1:0-51116 GCA_023159025.1 Thereuonema tuberculata | reverse complement strand
TTAGTGGTTAAGCACTGACACTGCTTCATAAAATTACAGTGGTGCTATATATGTTTGGTGTCGAAGATCCTTTAATAAACCCATTCGGAATTTTACTGTCTCTTGTTTCCATTTAAATGACTCATATCATTACAAGCTATAAGAGCCCCAATAAGGTTTCACTCATGTCTGTACTAATTATTGTTTGGGCTAGAGGTGGGAACTACCCAGACAGATGAACAGAACCTTCTATAAAATCTTCCTCCCCCTCATTTACATGTTTTCTACGGGGTCGCTAAAAAAAACTATGCAATTTTATATTAATAGGAAGAAACTTCCAATGGAGAATCTTCCGCTGGAGAACAAGGATGTTCTTTCACCGCTGGCGGAGACTTTAACCAAAAGATTGTAAGTAAAAATCAATTTTTGTAATTTTTCTATTAGATTCAAACCTAATAGAAAAAAAATATGTTAAATAATTTATAATTATAATTAATTTATAATATTGAAACTCTGGTGAAATAGTTAAATACTGAACATTGGATTATTGGAAATAAAAATTAAAATAGTTAATAATCAAAATTGCATTAAAAGTGTTTCAGGACTGACTTTACAGTAGTTAATGCACTAATTATTCTATTTTAAAGTAATACATTAGTAGGTTATTTTCAGGGCTATATGAATTAAAATTAATTTAAATCAGATTCTACTCCAATACAAATGTGTTCGATTGACCGATTGAAATGAATGTAAGAAGGAACCCAAGGAAATCTATAATTCCAAAGCATGATAAATGTACTGAAGATAACTTAAATCAAATACCATATAGACAATACGCGACACTCTGGGACTATAGCATTGTTATATTGGGAGACAATTTGACAGCAGCGAACCTAGTGGCTTGGCCTGGAAACATCAAATTTCAGTACATATGCATGGTGATAAATAGTAAATAAAGAAGTTCATATTTATAAATATTGACCTAGACAGAACAAGAGGAATAGGAATTTAATAAATGAATAAAAATAAGAAATATATATATAATATTTATACCCCGCCAGTATTCACGCACCCAGACTCACAAGCCCCAGATCTCAAAGAAATTACGGAGATAATCAAACAGCTCAAAAACAACAAAGCACCAGGAGAAGATGGGATTATCGCTGAACTCTGGAAACTGAACGACCATACATTAACGCAGAAACTTCATCACATAATCTCAGACATATGGACAACGGAGCAAATACCAGATGACTGGAAATGCGCCCTGATTCACCCGTTACACAAAAAGGGTGATAAGACGGACATCAACAACTACAGAGGAATCTCCCTACTCCCAGTTGCTTACAAAATCCTCTCCAAAGCACTTTTAAACAGGATAGAATCCCAAGCAAATCCACTAATTGGCGAGTACCAGGCCGGATTCAGAAAAGGGAGATCATGTGCTGAACAGGTCTGGAGCTTAAAAACGATATTACAAATGAGGAAATGCAGAAATTCAGTAATTACATTCATCGACTTCAGAAAAGCGTATGATTCAGTAGAACGCGATACCCTCTTCAAAATCATGGAAGAATTCGGGATCGACAGAAAAAAACCGAAAAATCACAGAACTGACACTTACAGGAACAACGTCCAAAGTGAAATTCATGGGCGAAATATCAGAGCCCTTCGAAATCAAAACTGGAGTCCGACAGGGGGACGGACTATCCCCAATCCTCTTCAATATTGTTCTAGAAAAGATCATAAGGGAATGGGAACCTCACGTAAAGGGCATCCAAATTGGTATCAAGAAAGGGAATCGATTTAAAATCAAATGCCTGGCGTTCGCGGACGATATTGCAATTATCACAAACAACAGAACTGAAGCAATTCACGCAGTGGAAAAATTACATGAAATTGCACAAAAAAACCGGACTGCAAATCTCTTACGAGAAAACCCAATATATGGAAAGGCGGCCAGAAAATAAATCTCCTTTAATCACAAAATACGGTAAAATCGCACAAGTTCGCCATTTTAAAGACCTTGGTGAAACCATACAATCCTCAGGGCTAAACCGAATCGCCAATGAACAAAGAGTCATCAAACTCCAGAAGGCCTACAGGCTAACATGGACTCACTATAATAAGAAATGCATTTCGACAGACGCAAAATTAAGGCAATACAAAACAGTGATCCTTCCTGAAGCAACCTATGCAGTTGAAACTATGGTAATCGACGGTCATTCCAAAATTAGGGAAATAGAAAAGCAGGAACGAAAAATTCTCAGGAAGATTTACGGGGCAATCAATAAAAACGGCATTTGGATGAAGAGACCTCAGAGCGAACTCTATCAAAAGACCAACACAATAACAGAAGAAATCAGGAAACGCCGAACAAAATTCTACACACTTATCTATAGAATGGAAAACTCCAGAATGGCAAAGAAACTACTCGACATCATAACATTGGCACAGAATGGCTGAAAGAGGTCCAGAGAGACCTACAACGGATTAACATAGAGAATCTCGATGACCGCACGGAGTGCCGGAAGAAAATTATGAAAGTAAAGTTTATGCAAGGAACATCGCGACAACCTGGGAAAAAATGGACGGAGGAACGGAAGAAACAGCATTCCGAGAGGATGAAGAGATTCTGGGAGGAAAAGAGGAACAACAAGAGATGAAATCATGAACTCAAGTTCAATCGCTCTCCTTAAGGGGAACAATCGTCATAATAATAATAATAATATTTAGTCGAATGATATAAATATTTTCTAAAAATAAAAAAAATAATTTTCTGTACAATCTTGTTTAAGCCGCCTGGTGAAAAAATAATTACATCCAAAATTACTTTCTATACAATCTCGTGTAAACCGTCTCGTGAAAAGATAATTAAGAAATTAATTCATTTTTTATTACTTTAATACTATTGCTATCATAGTTTTCCAAGTTCATCTTGTAACGGACCTAACTATAGATTGAATAAAACCGTCACTAACAGTTGTAACGCTGGGTAAGGAAAATAGAAAGAGAAAAAAAATATTTTTTTGTGCTGGGCCCAAATTAATGAAAAAAAAAACTAAACACCCTCAAGTTAACGGAATGAAAATAACTATTTATTGAGTACTTAGTTCTTACCTTAGGAATATAACATATAATTGACTCTCTTAGAATTTAATAAGCTCCAGCAACTGTTAATAATCAAGCTAGAACTCCTTAAGAGTCAACTTTTCAGTGTAAAGAAAAATAAACTTTCTTAACAATAATATTCAAACTAGCTTCTTGTCACACTCAACCAGTTAAAGTAAATCAAATACTCTTAAAAATAAAGGAATTAACCCTAGTCAAGGATCCTTTAACCTTACAATCTATAATTACATAGTTATAATACACCTATATACATATAAGTTCACTAAAATGTAGTGAATATTAACATCGCTATTAAATCTCATACTAGGTAAATAAGTTATTTTAATATACAGATGAAAATAATGCCAATTTTCAGTTTAATGCCTTCTGGAGTTATATTTATTTATTTTTGACACTATCTAAGACAATTAATTACTGAATGAAGCTTTTGAAAGATTAAATTTATATTATTCTTCTTCTTTATATAAACCAAGTTGAAAGTTCAAAAGGGAAAGAAATTTAACCTTTAACTTTGCAAAATGACTCTAATGATTCCCCAAAAATTTAATTTCCCGCAGCATTATTTAAAACGCTAAAAACTTGAGGTTACTATTTTCCAGATTGAAGCACTCTTGTGATATCCCTCACTATAATTTTCCCTTGGAAATCGCCTACCTCTTCCAGTATTTAAATCATCTGATTTCAAGAGGGAGCAAGTTTCACCGGAATCACTGTGAAGGTAGGTTTTACTATGAACAGCAACTGAAAATGAGGAAATCTACTTCCAAAATCACTGTACCGTTCCAGTTTCCTCTTGAACTAGCTACACGGCTTGTAGACGTGCATTGCCGCACAGAAATAAATAGAACCTCCAATGCCCCGCTCCGGAATCACTGTGAAAGTGGGTTTTACTACTAACAAGAAACTGAAGATGATGAAACCAACTTCTGAAATCACCGTATTTTTCCCGTTTCTTCTTGAAGTGGATACACGGCTTGTAGATCTGCATTGCCGGCACAGAAATAGCTAGAACCTCCAGTGCTTCACTCCGGAAATTTCCCGTTGAAGCATGGAGAACGCATGTTCTAACAATGAGAGTTCAGTACGCTAATATTTCGGCTTTCTTCATAGTAGTCTGACTACTGGAAAAAAAAGTCTGCTTAAATGGATACTTCACAGCATTCAATAACCCATCAGAAATATTAGAAGACATATATTGAAGCTAAATTCACCTTCATGTCGCCATGTTTTGTGTTCGGCGAGGGCGAATTCACGTGCCTCTTCATTGACTTTTTTTTTCTCCTCTCTATTTTCTCGCGCCTCTCGCGAGATGATTTACCAATCCTATTGCCATAGTAACTGTCTAAAACAGGAAAGTGTTTTTTTTTCCACGTACATATAAAATTGAGAAACCTTTCAGATTGTTTTTAAATGACTGAGCTCGTAATTTTAACATAAAATTCTCACTCCTATTTATAATTATTAAAGACTAGTTGTTTAGGCTCATGAGACAAGAAACTAGTAGCAATCGTTAAAATAACTCATTGTAGTAATTTTTTTTATTTTTTTTTAAATAAAAACCTACACACTCTAGTTGAACAAAAATTCAAAACCAAAACGATTATTAAACATTATTGTCCAAACGAAGCCAGTTAAAACTGCACCTGGCGTTAAAAAAAAATAATAGGAGAAAAACCCAAAACCCTAAAATAAAAGTACAAAAACGCTAAGACTTCTAGATCTAAATTTTGATGCTTACAGGAAAAAAAATCTTAGGATGAACTAGAGGCTGCCTAAAAACGCCGAAACACTCTAAAAGAGGGTTTCAACTTATCCCAACTTTGGGGGAAAGAAAGAGAATAATGAACTCACTAAATAATAAACTAATTACTCACACAGGACCTTGGACGTAAGTCTCAATAATCACTTCTAAGGAACTAGTATTAGAAGAGATAAATCGACTTAAAATATTACAATAACATCAAAACACCCAGAAACGTTATTTACAACGTGATACAGTTATAGTCCGACAGATGGTCCGACAGATCCCGAATTTTCGCGATTTCACGTGATTGACGCGAGAATAGCCTCTATCCATGTCTTCTCACAAAATGGCGAGAAAGAAGGCTTATCGACTCCGGGAAAGAAGCGGCCACGAGCAAGCCCCATTACTGATGTCGACGATTTTGACCGATGCCTTATTCGCCGCTGCATCCATCGCCTCTACGCTGAAGGTAAAATTCCAACTTTAACATTTTTTCTCTAGCATTTTCCTAGTGACAGACATTCACAATACTACATTCCTTGAGACCTGCTGAAGAGGCTAATGGCCAAATCTCGTCCTTTTCGTGATTCCCGCGCAAACGCGATCATCAAGAACCATCTGTCGGACTATAGTCATGAGATTTGAAATATCGTTATATCAACGATATCAATTCCTGTCTAGATATAAACTATGACGCTTACAGGAAAAAACCTTAGGATGAAGTAGAGGCTGCCAAAAAACATCGAAACACTCTTTTAGAGTGTTTCAATCTGACAAAAAAGTTTTGAATAAGTAAATTCCTTTGTTCTTAAATTAAATTATTTTTAGTTTATTTTCTATATTTTGATGTTTATATTTAATATAAATATTATCAAAAATTTTGTAATTAACTTATTTATATTATATAATGGTTCGATAAGCAGATACGAGTTTTCGTGCTTTCAGGCCATGCCACTAGGATCGCTGCACAATTTTGTCCCTGCTGTTAATCCATGTCGGGTATTGAGTGTCGCGTATTGTCTATATGGTATTTGCTGAAATGAACTGTTTCGGTAATGATAAATCTTGAAAAAAAAATAATTATGGAATGTTTTCTTTGATGTGTTACCTCTGATGAGGATGGTCTGTTTAAAAAATACTAATCTCATTAATATAGTTTCCAATTTCAGTTCAAGGAATTAAGTTAAATTTCTGGGTATCATAACCTGATGTTAAGAAATTCAGTATGTTATCTATTGAATAATTATATTCAATAATTCAGGGTTTCTTATACGCCTCTGACCATTCAAGTTACTACCAACCTTAGCAACCAACGATGAACGGCCTAGAGTTAAATATCTTCAGGGATTCATAAATTGCTGAAGAACTTAAAATTCCTTCATTAAGAAATTCAGTTCCAATAGAAAAAAAATCAAATTAGTATAACTTTGAAGAGACGTTCAATCTCTTTGAATGAGTCTCTATAGCAAATAATATTCTTTTCTTGATAATTCCTGAAAGAGATTAAAACGGCTTTAGTCTTTCATTAGATCTTTAGGACTAAAATATATCTTCCTCTCCTATATTGTCAGTTAAAGTAAAAAATAACAATAATGTATTCAATGTGTCCAAATGAAAAGAATTAAACTAAAGATTAAGCTAAAGAATTCAACGCCAGAATTTGATGAAAATGTATCCCCTGCTAACTACAAGATGAATTCAATAAATAATTGAAACCACCCTAATAACTAAAATGTTAAATTGATTTAAGTGTTTCCTTTCAACCGAAAAACTCTATTTTAAATTTTAAATTTTTAGTATTTTAACATCAAATACTAGAGAGAACTGTACTATCAATCATTATTTTTTTTTAATGTTTTATCAATCCAATTAGATATACTTATAAGCTTTATACCTGTGTTATAGGAATTGAGCATTTTAATATATTTTCTTAAAAAATTATTAATTAATATTTAATTTTTCCATCAACCACATCTGAAATTATATTTTGTTTTATTTGCTTAAAAGTTACATTATCTTTTTTATTAGGATCTTTTGTTTATATATTTTATATTTTACATAATTAGCTAATCTATATCCATAATTATTTCTAATCCTTTCTATTTTAAATATTTTACTCTAATTACATCTAGTTTTTAATTCTCCTTGTTGGAATTTATTTCTCTTTTCACTTCAAAATAGTTTTTAATTGTTGTTTTATATATAAGTTTTTCATTGATTTTTAATATATTTTTTTTTTTTAATCTTAATTGTTCATTTTTTGATTGCTGTATATATAATTTTTATAAACATAATTAAATATTTTAAATGATTTCTTATTGATATTTTCTATTTGTTGTTTATTCATATTTATCTAACACTCTAATCCATAATCCAGAATTGAGTCCACAAGGAATTTATATACTATGAGCTTTTGTCTAAACGGAACAGCAGCCCTAATGTGATAAAAGAGAAAAGCATATGAGCGCAGCTTACCTATCACATAACCATACTGCTGATTCCAGCAAAATATGTTATCTATATTAATTCCTTAATACTTATAAGTTGAAACTATTTCTATTCTTTTGCATTTACAATCTTTCGTTAAAATATTTGAAATAATTTTTTCTATTTCTTGTAACGGAAATTAGTTATTTTATAATTAAACTGATTTAGTTTGTTCTATATTAATAATATCCTTTAGTGGTTGAGCAGAGCAGATTTATGTACGTGATTGAGCTTTGAAATAATTCAAGTTGAGTGGAAACATTTAAAATAAAAAAAACTTTAAAATAGTGAGTATTTACGTGCGCTTCTTTAAATTAAGGCACTCTGCTAAGGACAAAAGAAACCAAAATAAATAACAGGGAGAAACGAGAGGAGGGGAGGGCAGAAAGAGGGGAGAAAGGATGTAGGTTTTAAGCACTCTTCCCCTCCGCTATCCCAAGGCACAGGGCAAGTGAAAGGAATCTCCGCTCGCGCCCGGCGCCTTCCTGCCAACGCCCACAATACCCTCCCCCACACGCAGACTGACTATATAATCAAGATCCCAGTTTTATTTCGTGAACTTGAAAAAAGACACTATATGTGTCGAAACTAGTTGTTCCATTTCTTTGTTATTATGTTTTTATTTTTCTAATATCTGTGCGTCGGCGTACATAATATTGTAAAAAAAACTTTATAAAACAATTTACTTTTAAGATAAATCTCATTACGCTTGATTCAGTTTCTTAAAATGTTCATTAGTCCTTGATTATCTTCCTTGGTAATCATTTAAGTTATCTCTAAGTTGAATCTTCAACAAAACTTTGATTCTCTTCTTATTATCAATATACTCTTTATCTAAGGTCACATTTCACTTGTATGATATATCTATATATTCATCTCACTGATAGAAGCACCATATAGCTATTTCATTTAGTATAGTTATCACTATTTAAAATGTATTCTTTCATTACTTATAATGTCTTAAAATATCTAGTATGATTATTTCCTTGCAATAGCTTTAATGAATTAATTATAACTTCTTTAATTCATTAATATTTCACTATACTTATTTAATGTTCCATCTTGCTTAATTGTGATATACTATTCTAGCTTGCAAAATATATATTTATAGTTCAATATCCTATCGAATGTATTAAACTTGTCTCTTCATTCTTTATTATTTATTAACCTTTATCTGTTGAATTATTTCTTTCTCTTCAACCTAACAGTTCAGCGTTAGTAAAATTTACGACATCTTTATGATTTAGATAAATAATTAATGTGACTATCAAAGTATTTTAATATGTTAAAATAACTTTGTTGACTTTCAAATGTCTTTCGATTCTAAGTTACTTTAATTATTCACACTTTAGCTACCCTTTATCTATTCTGATAGAACGTCATCCATCTTGGAACGTCGTAGTATGTCTCTTGTAATATCTTCAGTTGTTTGATCCTGAAACTTTATAATGAATAATTCCACTTACGATTTATTTGAGATCGTTGTTTGCATTAATACCGTAATGCACTTCTGCGTAGATACTTATCGTATTCCGTCTTCTTACTGAATTCAATTCCCAGTCCTGGCATAGTAAGTCTCCATTGCCGTAATTTCATATTGACTTATAGGCACTTACTATCATTTATCTTTCTATAATTCTACTTTGAATTATAAATATTTATTACAAATGTTACTAATTACTGCATTCTATAGTAGCTTAAAGTTTAAAGTCATTCTATTAGAATCACATAGCTAAACAAGCTAATTTGCTTCTATTTTAAATCGAGAACTTTACTATTAGCTCCTTACTTGACGACAGCTAAAATCTAATCATCTTGTTACTAAGGGAAGCTCGTTATCATCTCCATGGTTACAGATTTCATTAGCAAAATTATTGTCCAAACTGCAGATACTTCTCATCTGTCCTCTTATTGGATATAATCCAGTATTACTCCAAAATTACTTTTAAAGCATCAAAAAAATATTATTAATTATTTTACGTGATAAAATAAATTTACTAACAATATTGTTATTCTGTTCTACATTTGGACATTCTATTTTATGTAAATTAATTATTACATTGTTTTTTATTTTCTTATTTTTGTTTTTGATTATCATTATTTTTGTTTTTTCTCCATTTACTTTCATTTTATTTTTAAATGACCATTTAGTTATTTTGTTTAGATCTTTTTGTATATTATTTTGGGCTTGAATTTGGTTTTTATCTGTTGTTATTAATATTACATCATCTGCATATGAAAAAAACCTCTGAATTTTTTATATTTTTACTTATTTAGTTTATATAAATATCAAATAATAGAGGACCCAAGTTTGAGCCTTGTGGAATTCCTCTTTGGGATTGTATATTTTAATTAAATTATTTTCAATTTTAATTCTAAATTTTCTATCTCTCAAATAATTTTCTATCATTTTATAAATGTTTCCTCTTATTCCCATTTGTTTAATTTTTTATAATAAAATTTTATGATCTACAGAATCAAATGCTCTACTAAAGTCAATAAATGCAATGTATATTATTTCTCCATTGTTTAAATATCTTTTCTAATATCTTTTGTTTTTCTTGCATAGATTTTTGATTGTTATTCATTTTATTCAATCTTTCTTTTATATCATCATATTTTTTATCTATAGGCCAGTCAAATTGTACATTAAAAACGCAAAACGCGATGTAAAGCTGCATTTTTGGTATGTTATTTGGACCCATTAGGGAAGTATGAAACTATGTTTTGCAAGCAAAAAAAAAGCTGTGCTAGCTGCGTAATACGTGAAAAAGTGCAAAATTTTCGGACTTTTTGATGTTTCTGCAGTTTAATTCACAAACTATGCGTATTTTTACATTAGTTGTCATTATAATTTTTAAAGTATATTAAATTTATGACAATTGAAGCCCACCCACAGCTCCGTATATCTAATAAGTTTTGAGATATGGCACTTCAAAAATTGGCATGTTTTCGCATGTTTTCCAAAAATTCAGTTTCCCTTTTGTTTTCAGCCACATATCGGCACAAACGCTCATCCTACAATAAAAATTATAAGGAACTACATTTTAGCACATTTAATTACCTTTCAATTAAGCGTAAAATGGGGTCAGTAGACCATATAGTTCTCTTGCAATCGCTAAAAACTCAATAATTGCCAAAATAGATTTTTAAGATATAGGCCTAACCTAAACACTACTAACATGAAATTATGGGCATTAGACGAAAGAAAAAGCCAGGTAAAAAGTTGTAATGTCTATTGACATTTATTATGCTACAGAAAATAATTAATATATTATGAAAAATTAAAGTTTACATTTTTTGGAGGGTCCCGGTTGATTATCTTGATGAGACAACTGTTGTTGAGACAACATCTCCTCCAAAGGGAAAGATTTGTCGATGTATTCTTCGAAAAATAATGTCTATCAGCAGCGGCATTGTTGGGGGCTCTAAAGTCAATTGCCACATGGCACAAGAATTGAGAATTGATAGGATCAAAAAAATCACGAGAATCTTGTTTGGGAAAGTTGGCTTCAAATGAAAAGATAAGATACGAACCGTGTCATCAGTTACCGTTAAAGTGCAAAACAAGCAGGTTGAAATAGATCCATTTTCCAAAGGCTCTGTATCACAAAACAGACAGATAAGGACCTGAAAGAGTACTTCAAATACAAATTGGCTCCCTACCCAATCGCTTTGTTTTGTGAAGAGGGGATGCGTTCAGACACAAACTCAAGCTTTTGCTCAGCTTTTACCCCACTCCCCGAAAACATCCCTATAGGAATCCCTACATTCGTTGTTGTGGATGGAGGCTACTTGCTCCATAAGGTCATCTGGCACCAGAATAGGTCACTTAGGGAAATTGTAGCTGCTTACGTCAGCTACACATTAAGACACTTTGGGAGGAATAGGGCAGTTGTGTTTGACGGCTACGCAGAAGATGGGGTAACAAGAAACACAAAAACTGTAGAAAGGTTACGTCGGTATGCAGCTTCATCATGCAGCGACATAATGTTTGAAGATGTAACATAGATCAAGGTACCTCAGGAGAAATTGCTGTCAAACGATAACAACAAGCGGCGCATGATCGACTTCTCTGTTCATGATTGGAAAACGAGGGGATCCAAACAAAGCAAGCAACACAGGACGCAGACTGCACTATAGTTAGAACAGCGCTAGACAATAGCAGATCCTATGAAAAAGAAATAATAGTTGGAGAGGATGTGGACCTCTTGGTACTCCTAAATGGATTGGGATCTAGTGTGGACAATATGTTCTTCACAAAAGTGGCAGGAGTGAATCAGGCTCTTTGTAGTTTTCCTGTACATCTTTCAATCCCGGTGAGCTATCATTTCTCCCTGGATTTGTATTATTTGTGCACGCCTTCACCGGATGCGACACTACTGCGGCCCTTATCTGGCATGGAAAGATGAAGATGTTGGGCGCCCTCTAAAAGCATCCACGGCTGGTTGATGTGGCTACCATTTTCCTACAGCCAGATGCCACTCATGACGAAATAGCCGCTGATGGAAATAAACTTCTTTTGGCCCTGTATGGAGGAGGAGTCAACAGCACTCTTCACACTCTCCGTTACGAAATCTTCGGGCGATCAGCTGCCAACGCCAAGGTCCACCTGGCTCGTCTGCCCCCAACTGAAGAGGCTGCAGCTCAACATGCATATCGAACATGCCATAATGTTCAGGAGTGGTTGGGGGTAGAAAACGAACCAACCAACTGGGCAGGACCAGTATTTAGCAGGGGCTGTTACCCGTGACTTCCACAAAACACCAAGCTCCTCCAACCCTTCTAAAATTCATATCATGCAAGTGCCGCAAAGGGTGCAATGGACGAGGTTGCACGTGCCAGACAGCAGGGCTAAAGTGCTTTGTTCTCTGTCATTTCTGTCGGGGCAAGTCATGCCAAAATGCCCCCACAATTAAAATGGAGGACTCCGACAACGAAGAATACATCGACAAATCTTTCCCTTTGGAGGAGATGTTGTCTCAACAACAGTTGTCTCATCAAGATAATCAACCGGGATCCTCCAAAAAATGTAAACTTAACATAACATTTTAATTATTTTCTGCAACATCATAAATGTCAATAGACATTACAACTTTTTACCGGGCTTTTTCTTTCGCCTAATGCCCATAATTTCATGATAGCAGTGTTTAGGTTAGGCCCATATCTTAAAAATCTAATTTGGCAATTTTTGAGTTTTTAGCGATTACAAGAGAACTGTACGGTCTACTGATCCCGTTTTGCACTTAAATGAAAGGTAATTAAATGTGCTAAAACGTAGTTTCTTATAATTTTTGTTGTAGGAAGAGCGGTTGTGCCGATATGTGGCTGAAAACAAAAGCGAAACTGAATTTTTGGAAAACATGCGTAAACATGCCAATTTTTGAAGTGCCATATCTCAAAACTTATTAGACATACGGAGCTGTGGGTGGGCTTAAATTGTCACAAATTTAATACACTTTAAAAATTATAATGACAACTAATGTAAAAATACGCATAGTTTGTGAATTAAACTGCAGAAACTTCAAAAAGTCCGAAAATTTTGCAGTTTTTCACGTATTACGCAACTAGCACAACTTTTTTTTGCTTGCAAAACATAGTTTCATACTTCCCTAATGGGTCCAAATAACATACCAAAAATGCAGCTTTACATCGCGTTTTGCGTTTTTAACGGTTTTTTTGGTACGATTTGACTGGCCTACTAGGAATTGTATGGATTCTTTTATTTCTGTTAGTTCCTTTAAAATGGTTTGTTTCCAATTCAATTTCTATTTCCTTTGTGGGCTCGTCCTTTTTCTTTATTAGGGATGTAGCTTCTTTTGTGCTTTCATTTCCATTTTCTTCTTCCATTTCCTTATTTATTTTATAATTGCGCTTTTTAACTCTTTCAGTTATATTTCTGCATTTTAAACATTTCCACAAACCTCTTCTTTGGGGAGTTGATATTTCCATTGGATCCATACCTTTTTCACATTTGGCATGCTGCTCTATTCCACAGGATTTGCATCTTAATTCCGCTTTTCTCATTATCTTATTACATTCATTACACTTAATTGTATATTTTTCGTATTCACTCATATTTATTTTAGATATTGATTGTTGTTTTAATTCTAGGATTATATATAGTAAGAGTAATAATACTTAAATTTGTAAGGACTTCAGATGTGGGGTTATCGGAGATCAACGACTGCACGTCCACCTTGGTTGATGCATGCATGGAATTATGAAAAGATTATTGATATAATATAAAATTATTAGTGTAGATTTTGATATAAAACAAATTAAAAGTAATCTTTCTACATTTCAATATCCTACAATATAATAGTAAAGGCTTTTCCTATAACATGAAGTTTGGAAAAGAAGTTGTATTATAAAACTTATCTATCATCCGAAAACATAAACAATTTTTATAAGTGTGTCATTGTAATTAAATAATCAAATACATAAAATTACGATAAGTCATTTGAATGGGATAAATGAAAGTGATTATAATGCTACTAGTATTAATGATAATATAAAAAACTAAAAAAATATGTTACATTAAAGAGTAATAAGATGTGTTGTCTTAATTAAGAATAACATCTGTAAAATTACAATCATAGATAATAAATTAATAAATTAAAAAAAAAAATATTCTTTTTCTGTAGACTGGGGACGGAAACAGAATGACGTGTGCTGGCTATTTAGAAAATCAGACTATCATAGAAAATCAGACTAATGTAAGTATCTTTAACTTGGTTTTTTTTTCATCTTTATAGCTTAATGTCAATACAATCGTTTACTTTAGCTTATAAAATACTAAAGCTTTTGTGTAAATCTTAATTAGAGAATTGATATTGAAATAGAAGGAATTAATGTACAACAACTTCCTCCAAATTAAAAGAAAATCTGAAATTGAAATCTATACATGTAGAAAACTGAAATTTATATATTGACGATAAAATTGAAATCATCCAAATCATTTTCCATCTACAATTCGATGAAGATTACTAAAAACAGAGAATAAGAGGAAAAAAGTACTACATTGAAATTTAAGATCTCAGATAACGAAATATTCATTAACCAGTAAAAACTGAATGTTGTAGAGAATTTTCAAAAAATGAAAACAGCACCAATTCATTAATTTTCGTTGATTTAGGAAAGCAGAAACGTATTTCATTGCAACTATTAAATTAATACATCCTCACACAAATTTATAAATTATATCTAATGCTAGCGAATTTTCCGGAAGGATTTTGCTTCTTTTGTTTTTCAAGCCATAATCGTACAACAATTTCATAAACAAAATAGAAATATAAGAACATAAAATTTGGTTAACAATATGCAATATGATTGTATATTTAGTACGTTACATTTGCTAGCCTAATTTCATGTTCTCTTATTCCTATTTTGTTTATGAAATTGTGGAACGATTACGGCTTGAAATAGGAAAAACACGAAATCCTTTGTGAAAATTCATTAGCATTAAAAATATTTTATATATTTAATTGGTGTGAAGATATGTTTATATAATAATATGACTATTAAAAGTAAAGAATTGAAAAGCAAGTATGGAACTTTTAATTTCATTGCAAATTCAATTTCCTCATACAGGGTATATCTGAAACGTGCTGCCAAATTTAAAGGTTGTATTCAATCATGCAAAACAACGAATTAAAGTCATATAAACATTGGTCTGAAAATGCGTTATTCCCAAGATATGAACGATGAAATGATACAGAGATGTTGGCCTTTACGTCGTATCGTAGAGTCATTAAATTGCTCCTTATGAATCGTGACATGTAATGTGCAATACCCATAAGTGGACAACCCCACTCCCCCAAACAAAAGTGGAGCACTCTGGTCGAATGCATTCCAGACGTCACAATTGCCGCAGATTGTTCTAGAAAACATCATGACTACGAGGTACAGCAATGCAGAGATGGTCGACATCCATTTCACTTATGGAACAGCAAATGGAAATTGCATTGAAGCTGTTTGACTGTACTAGGTAGCCTTTCCGCAACGACATACATGGTATCTGCAACACTGTGTTTAACCTACTGTGCTTTTCACCGACGACTCTTGCTTCCCGAAAGATGCCGTTATGAATTTTTTTAACGTTCACCACTGGTTCGATGAAAACCCGCATGCTATCACACAGTCGCGGCACCAACAAAGGTTTTCCGTAAATGTCTGGATTGGCATCATCGGCGACCAACTCATCGGGCCATTGTTTCTGCCAGCTAGACTAATAGGCGATGCATAAAGTGATTACCTGAAAAATAAGTTGCCTACATACCTGGTGGATGTTCCTTTGCACACTCGTCGTCACATGTGCTTCATGCATGATTGTGCGCCACCTCATTTCAGTCGTATAGTCCGACGAGTTCTGAATCAACGTTATCTTGACCCTTGGATTGGAAGAGTGGGTCCAACAGCATGGCCTGCTCGTTTCCTTGATTTAAATACCCTGGGCCTTTCTGTATGGTGTCATATTAAAGCATTAGTGCACACCACACCGGTTCCTGATGCCCACGCACTGCATGAACGCATAGTGGATGGGTGCAACACAATTCGAGTGCACCTGGCCTCTTCGATCGTGTTCGGCATTCGATGTAACGACGTTGTGTTGCGTGCATTGCGGCCGGTGGAGGACATTTCGTGCACTTTCTGTGAAACTGAGCGACTGTACGGCCAACACTTCTGTATTGTTGCATCATTCATATCTTGGAAATAAAGCATTTCTCGACACATATTTATATGACATTTATTCGTTGTTTTGCATGATTGAATACAACCTTTAAATTTGGCAGCACATTTCAGATATATCCTGTATATTAAAAATTTTAATGACTGGCTGTTGTTTTGTAGTGGACGGTTTTGCTCTTTGCTTCTCATTCCAGACTGGACATTGATATTGGTTATACTCCTGCTGCAAAACCATAATATTTTGGTTTGATGGATTTTTTTTCAGGTTTTTATAAAAAAAAATATAATCACTAAGCGCAAATATTCTTAGTGATAATAATGACTTTTCTATCTACTTAATATTGAGGCTATTGACTGAAAATTCAAAGCCTGGTTTAAGGCGCCAAAAAGTTAAAAAGAGCAAAAGAATCATGAAATATACCTCTTTCTCTTCAATCGAGCAATTTTTAAAGTCCTTAGCGATATACGTACGTCACTCGTAGTAGCTTCAATTATCTTCTGTGCAGTGCTTTTTGTGCAGAAATTAGCACTGCCATTTTTTTCGAGTGACATTTAATTCACTTAATGATTTACTTTTTGATTATCTCTGAGAATTCACTGATGAAATATCTTGTAGATTCCTATCCAAGATAACTGGAACTGCATTTCATTCTTCTCTGCCAGTTAGTGCTTATTGACTAAGTTTACTGGAAAAAAATCTCTACATTCAGTTGAATAGTAGATACTTTAAATTTCATATTGGTTTTTTTTTACACTAGCACGTATGGTGGGTTGATTCACGTTTATTTGGTCGATTTCAAGTGCGCGCGCTATATCACTCGTGCACGTGACACAGCATTGTTGCGTTCGAATCAAAGATCATAAGGCTGTAGTTGATTATCTGGTAGCTGGAATTGTGTTGTATTCTAAATATGCCGTCAAAAATCCAAAATTGGTGGGAGGGGTGAAAGGAATTCGAGGTGTCCTTTTCGATGCTAAAGATACCGCATCAAAATTTTGGACATGTTTGGAAGTCCATTGTTAACTGGGTAATAGCAGAAAGTCATATGAAACCTATCAGCCAAGAGCGGGGTAAACCACAGGCCCGAAAACAACACCCAAAACCGGCAGAAACTCCTAACATTATTAAGAAAGTAAAGGCTATGATGGTCGGCGAGAACCCTAGCACCCAAAGCACGGTTGCCCAGGCTGAAGGAGTTTCTCAGCCAACGGTTGCACGAATAATTACGCGTGATCTGCTGTTAGAAAGCATCATTAAGCTCGCGTTTATCGCCTACTTCCTCGACACGCTGCTGCAAGGAAGATCAACAGTCAAAGCTTTACGAGCACCACTTATTGGGAGAAAAATAGAAGTACGGCACTACTTTGGACGAGGCATGGATCTTCTTTAGTGATACCAAGAAGCCAAAGGCAATATTTTGATGCCAAAGGACGACCCGAGTGGTACCGCAAATTCAGAGAAAACTTTTCGAGAGGATTCACGATTGTTTCGGGTTACTGCTACAAAGGAAAGTTGTCGCTGAGGAAGGTATCTGCAAAGGTCAAGATTAATGCTGCCTTTTACCGAAAGCATGTCCTGGAAGTGCTGGAAACATTGTATCATGACAATATCCCCGCATTGTATGGCTGCAACAAAACGAAAGAGTGGATTCATCAGAGGCGTCGAGACATACACCTAGAGCGACCCAGCTGTACATGGCCAATATCGCGACTGAAACCCGAATACCAGCAATCCCATACACTATGATTCCTCTGAAATCCCCCGATGCATCTCCAATGGACTTCTGTGGGTTCGGATTACTTAAACGGGCTCTGGGAACATGAAGACCGAAAACTATAGAAGGGCTTTGAAAGCTTGCAAAGAGGAGTGGAACAAGATCCCCCTCGTCTACCTCCAACGCAGCCTTCTTGAATGGAAACTGCAATGCAGATCCATTGCCAGAATTCAGGGGCACCCCATTGAACACAGCCGGTGGTGGAGAAAAGGATTCTGCAAAGTCTATGACGTTATCAAAATCGACCGAATAAACGTGAATCAACCCTCCGTATTTATACTTACATGTACTACTGATGGGAAGAGCTTATCTTTCAACCTCGCTTCATTTTGACAAAGTCTCATCTATAATATTAATTTTCTTTTCTTTTTGAAAACAAGCATTTTGTCGCCCAGCAACAAAGTTATTTTTAAATGTTCTACATCGATATCGTATTGTTTTCTTGATTGCTGGAACTTGATGCTCTTATTTACTGTCACAGTACATTTGAAGCACTTATTCATTATTATTGTATTACTGTACATGACATATATCACAAAATTTCAGTAGTTAATAAATCCGATTAGCTGGTTGTCTTGTAACATCCATTTTTCTAAGAAAGAGGCCAATGTAGTTAATATCGTTTCCGATTACTTAATAAAAAAGTTTAATAAATTTTAATAAAAGAGTTCTGTTGAATAATCATTCTCATAGAAATACAGAAGAATTGTTTGTAGGATTGATAAAATATTTGTATTAACTTACAATAATAATAGTTATCAATGTTTGTGAGACATGAATGACACTTAAGAATAAAGCGAGATTCCAATCTGTGCAGATAATACATTCAGTTTCTTATTCAAATTTGGTATTAATTCCTAAAATCTTCTAAAATTGATATGAGAACACCAGATGCATACTTAGGTTTAAAAGCTGCAAACATTCATTTGATCTGACATTCACTATAACTATATTTCAATGAGTTCATCATGATGGACGAAGAATTTCTTTCTGCAACAATCTCTGTCACTTTTATCTAAAAAGTATGAGAATAGATATAAAACAACTTCACCTTTCTTCCATGATTAAAATTCTTTCTTCCATCATTAAAAAATATTTATTTCAAATACTGTCACGGAGTAAGAGCTGCCCCGATGATCAATTGAAACCTAAAATATATATTATTTTATCTTCACTCCAAATTGATATATGATCGATTAATTCCGTGGATCAAACATAGAAATAAGATATTTGAGTGAAACAACGACTACGACTACTAAACACCGAACATGCCTTTAACTATAATATAATCGGGGTTCAATAATAAGCAGAGCAATAACAACTCCAGATCATCTATAAGACACCAGAATACAACTCTTTGTTCGCTGTTTAATTTTAAGAAAACCAACTGTCTCTGAGTAAAGATGGCTTCTGCTGGACCCAAGGTTTTCCCGCCAAATCTCCTAGACAGTGCTCTCTGCGTACGGCCGTATATCTACTTCAGCACCGACGCAAAAACAAGAAATAAGAAAAATTGCCTCTTCAGTAGCGGCGTAATGACCTATAATAAAAATCCCACCGGAAATCTTCCTAATAAAGACCACCCTTTTCAGTATCTGATATCTTGTTCTCTTAATACGTTAATCCTTTTTCTTCCTCCAAAAACTTAAACATGCAAATAATTATCTCTCTGACAATTCAATAATAATTCTAAATAACTTGATAACATGATTTTATTAGTATACGTGATTGTTCTGCAGCAAATAATGATGGTAACTGATTTATCAATTAGGTTTATCGTCATCAAAAGTGCAGAAAAGCTATTCATTAACAGTATACGTATCTATAAGCTTTTCGTAAAAAGATCCATTCTAATAGTGGAAAAACAAGGATTTTGTATCAAATACAAATTATGAATTTAATTTTTAAAATTGGTGATTTTAAATTTTAAAGTTTGCAGTTGTGTTACGAAATTGAAATAACTGTTTTCTCTAAATGTATTATTTGTATACATTATAAGGTAAATGGATAAAATTAGGATAGAATTAATAAGAGCAGTAAAAAGTGATTGAATAGCATTCATGACTGATCTAAACTTTATAAATTAATTTTCCTAATTCGAGAATTTTTCAATTTTGGATAAACGATGGGAAAATCCAATTGTTTGCTTTAAAAAGCACTTAAGAAATAGCATGCTGTCTACCTAGTCACGTATTGCAATTCAATTATACTAGTCATAGTCTCGATTTTATAAACGTTATTCTCATACTGCAAAGTATACTGTTTCCATTTTTCCATAGTCAATCAGTTCAGTGTTTTTCAGTCTAACTTATTTTTCGTCAACACTGTTTATATCTATTTGATCCAAACTCGTCATGCTTTCACTTCCGCTATTTACTGTATGATAGTTTGCTTCTAACGCGCCTTTCTGGTCTCTAATTTTGAAAATTATCAAATTCAATTATTTTATCTGTTAGTTGATATGATACTGATTCGTGTATAATGTCTGTTGTTTTCGTTTTCTATAAAACATGTTCTTTACGCTGCGTCTAAAGCACTCTCTTTTTATCGTACACACATTCTCAGGACAACATTATTCAGCTTCGATTCATTAAATGGTATAACAAAGTTTATCTATAATAATGATCCTAATGTTTAAGTGAATAACTGGATAGTAATTGCTGAAATGTTACGTTTCAATAATTTGATGTTTCAAAATCTTTTCTGAACTAGAATAAGTCGATCAAAATATATTAAAAATTAATAATTACTAAACAATATTTCAATACATTAGGAATTTTTAAAATTCTTTTTTTTTTCTTTCCAGATTGTACCAAATGTTCAGGGTAAGTCATGTTCCTTAACTTTTCCGAAGTGAAATTCTATTGCTCCTTTCTTTAAAAAAATGTCATTTAATCTCGTAAGAGTACTTCGATTTACGATTATTTATATCATTTATACAGCAAAAAAAAACAAATTAATAAATAATATAGAATTATTGTTATTAATTTCGAAACAGAACTAGAATAGGTTTACCAACAATAAACAACTTATTTTATTAACGTACTACAAAACTACTTATTTCTATGGACATATTAAAATGTAGGTAGTACTAACATTCATTAGGTTTTATAGCATAAATTTGTTTTAAAAAAAGGAAATGATATAATTTTTCACAAAATGCTTTGTCAAAAAAAAAGTTTTCTGTATCATCTGACTTAAAATTAGAATTTTACGAAAAAAAAATTTGTAAAAAGTGTCAATAAACACAAACGCTAGTTTCTTTTTTAAATAACCAAAACTTTAAATGGAATTAGTACCGACAGATAAACATATAAGCTTCAAAAATAACAAGGAAAAATCAGAAATGTAATTTGTATAAAAAAATTAAGCCAAATAAAACAAATTGAAAGGATTTTAGCAGAAAAGTCATTTTATTAAATAATGTTTGGCCTTTTAACATCCTAATTATAAATATTACTATCACAATTTATTCTTTGATTTAGTTATTTTAAGATAAAACTTATTATTTGTATCAAATGTAACGTGTAATTAAAACAAAACAAACATACTTCAAAGTAATTTTGTCAAATCACAAGCAGAACATATCATAAAGTCAAAATGTATTCCTACAATCTTCAAGCATTAAATTATAGATGCTTGAAGTTAAATATGTAATGACTTAATCAAGAGCAGCAAAAACAAAAAAAGTCCAATTACAAGTTAAGATAAAATATGAATAATATCTTTCATGAAATTTAGTGGTGACAGTATACGAAATAACATCAGTTGAATCTGAATCTTACTACACTGAATGTCAGGTCTTTCAATCTGGAATGCGATAAGTTAATCTTAAGAAAATTATCGAAGAACACCTTAAATAGAATGAAGAAAGGCCAACACACAGCATTAAGAAGAATAAAAACTTCATACACATTAAAATATAACACTTACTATCGGTTTCGCCTCTTTAACTAGGCTTTAACGAGTGACACAAATAATTAAAGCATGGGTCTTTAACCAATTACAGGATCAATGAACGTGAATAACGATAGTGACGGATTACAAAACCTAGAGTGATTCATCTGGTTTGCTTAATGATGAATGTGACAGGATCACATGTCTGGGTGAGATTTAGAGCTCACAATCGTGAACCGAAACGAATCAGGATCAGCCGCCATGGTATTCTGGAACCGGAAGAAACGTTAATCTACTAATTGTTTTCATTTTTCATTTTTAAATATTTCTAGTTATTCTTGAAGCTCTTGACAAGTTATTTAATATCTCTTAATTGTAAATGGTAGACAAAGAGTACTGTTGGTACCTCTTGAAATATTTTAAATCTGTATTTTTGTTTTTACTTTTTGCATGCATTGAGATTCAAGAACAAATATTATCTTACTTTTTTAACTATTGACTATATGATTAGAAATTAGAAATATTCTTACTTAGATATTGCAGGGTTTTGATAGATATTCATAAATCTTCTTTGAAGCTTATAGGATTAATTATCACTTACTGTTGTAATAATCCAAAATTCCATTTACCAACACTGTTTCGAACACTTACCAAAATAAAATGCTCGTTATTCCATTATAATTTAAACTTTGAAGTTAGTTAGAAAATTGGATTTTCAGGCACTTACCATGGCGATGGTTGATCAGAAATAATCAAACAACTACACACAAATAATCTAAATAACACAAATAATCTAAATAACACAAATAATCTAAAATTTCAAATGTAACTAGGAAATGTCACAAAATCGAGAATGAAAACGGAGAAAAAAAGTGTAATTACAGAAGTGAGGACAAAACGTTTAAATACTAATTTTGTCATAAAACAAATATGTTATATCTTTCCAGAAATTATGATCCCAAAGAGATGCTGATATTTTAGAGTAAATTCTACAGTTATTGTTTTTCTGTTGCGTTGCATTGAACTACACTCTTTATGTAATAAAAGTATACATCACTCTTTTTTTCTTAACTTTTTTTAACAGATGCAGTTGAGACAAAGAAGATAGAATTAAAAAAAATATATTCTGCAAAAACTCAACTCCGTAATATCCCCTGGCTTAAACAGAAGAAATTCATTGATAATCTATTTGTTAACCTTGAAATTGAAAAGAAAAGCTGTAATGAAAATGACAAGAAATATGAAAAAATATTAATTCAGGACATTTTCAAATCCAGTAAAGATGAACCACAGAACTGTGTTAAAGATATTTTTTTACAAGGTCAATTAGGAAATGGAAAATCCACTCTTTGCTGGCAATTGACACGAGAATGGGCAAATGGTACGGAATATATGGATGAATTTGACTTTGTATTTTTTGTTCCATTAAGAGAACTACAAACACTTACAATACCAGCATACATCCGCAGAGAATATCTAAACATTACTTCTTGGGAAGAATTTGCTGCCCAAAAAATACTTTTAATTCTTGACGGACTAGATGAAGTTCAATCCAAGGATAAGATCTTGAGAGATATTCATGAATTGAAAAAGAAGTCAACACTAAGTGTAATTATAACGTCAAGATTTAATGAAGTTGAGAATGATACATTAGCAGCCTTTATTAAAATGAAAATAAATGGATTTGATGATGATAGAATAAATGAATTCATAGACAAGTATTTTGAAGACAACCTTGAATTGCTTGAAAGGAAGGCAATTAAAAGAAAGTTATTAGAAAATGGAAATATTAAAGAACTTTGCCATTGTCCATTATTTCTAATGTTATTTTGTCTACTAATAGAGGATCATCCAGACACTTACGAACCACCAGAAACTCAGACTGAATTATTTAAAGAAACATTTAGATTCATTGTCGAAAGAAATTTCAATAAGAATGATAAAGAACTAAAGGAAGATTTATTCACTTCAAATAAAAACAAAGAAATTTATCAAATTCTTACTAAATTTAAAAATTTTGGCAGTCTCGCTCTAAAATCCTTGAAAAAGGATCAAATGATTTTTAGCCAAGAGGAAATTCAAGAAGCTCAATGCGATCAACTCATAAAACTTGGCTTCCTTTTAAAAGCTGAAAAGAAGGATGATAATAATGAAATTGAAGTAATCCATACTTCATTCTCTGAGTTTCTCATCAGTTTTTATTTGAAACATTTATATTCTTCTGAGAAATCCCAATTCAAAATTGAATTTAAAAATCTTCTTAAAACTCATCACAAGACTCTTTACACTTCAATGATTATTCCATTTCTTTGTGGTTTAATGGAGGATAAAGTTATTGATATTATAAAGGAGATTCCATTCCGTTATTTTGCTGAAGGAGACATTGCAGTTATTTCCTTATTGAAGGAAAGTTCTAAATATAGAGAAGATATTTTTTCTTTGTTTGATTTTATCTCTAATTTCCTATCAATTGATCTTCTTTGTAAAACAGGGGGAATTCAAATTTTAAATCAAAAGTTCATTACAAGTCAACCTCTTTCTTTATATTTGGCATTAGAAAAAACTCCTTTTATCAATATTTTGGATAGACAACAGTGGAATTCCCAATCAGGTAGACAAGATTGGGATTACTGTAATTTGGAAGTTCATTCGAAAGTGTTATTCAATGAAGAAATTAATTCATATCCTTTAAATGTACTTGAAAACAGCACATTTAAAACTATATCCGTGAAATTCAATCAATCCAATATATCAAACAAAAACACATGTCATGAATGTCTCAATGATTCTCAATTCTTTCATTTAGTTAAAACAATAATGGAGAAAAAACCACAGTCACTTGTGATTCATTTTCTTAACTGTGAACAATGTTACGATAATTTCATAGCAAAAATAAAAGCTTCGTTTTCGAGGTATAATAGACTGCAAACACTCACATTGCTGAAAAATCAATTTTCAACTAGAAATCTGAAAATCATTTGGGATTTCAATATTGCTGATCAATTACATTTAGTCTGTGATGATAATAATGCTAATGAATTCTGTAGCTATTTTAATATTGAAACCAATTTTTATTCTTATGGTCTTCTGCCCGTGAATAAATGGCCTTGTATATTACGCAGCATAAGCTTGACAGATGTTTATACAACACAAACGGAAATGGAAAACTTCATGAAAGCAGTTGGTCAGTCACGATTCATTGATGAAATTCATATTAAATACTCGGAATCAACAGAAATTTCAATCGACCTAACAGAACTTTTCACAAATGAAGAAAAAGTAATGGAAAAGGAATGGCAGGAATGGCAATTCAGAAATGTGAAAATTACTTTCAATGCAACTAAGCAATGCAAAGTAAATCACTTATCATTAATGAAATGTCAGACAGAAATCTCTGATATTCGTTGCTTGATGTTTTTCTGCAAAGTAAGAAGTTTTTCATCTGATAACAACTTTTTTACTAAATTAAATGAACTTAAGGAGTTAAAATTAGAACATGAAGTTGGAAACTCTTTGTTTTTTAAGTCACTTAAAACTTTACTTGTGGAGGGAACATTTCCATGTGCTTCGGAATTTTATTGGAAATTAAGTGATAATGTTATTCTAATTTGGGATATGATGTCTCCTCATCTTGACTTGAAAAGAAGTGAACAAAACTTGATGTCATTGTTGGATGATACTCAAACAAGTTCTTTTAAAATTAAAATGAGTCTGAACCCCGAAGAATATCCTAAACAACTAGAGACAGTTTTTCATTACTTATGTCAGAAAAGCAATAAACTTCACAACTGCAAATTTAAAATTAGGAAATTAGAAATATTCTTTGCTTTTCAAAAAGGAGAATATCAAATTAAGGTACAAGAAAGAATTTTAGATATTGCAGAAATGCAAGTAATGGCTGAATCTCTACACAAATTCTGTGTGTTTATTTCCACTGGATTCATTCAAGTATTGGAAATTGGATTAGAACTACAAAACAAAGGTCAACAAATCAGATTACTCACTGAAATTGAAGAAAGATTCATGAAAGAGGATGAACTGATGATTCAACGTCATTGGGAAGACTTTAGTAACTGGCATTCATGGATTTCTATTTTTCCCTCTAAAGTAAGGAATTTTCTAAATAAAATAATTTTCTTTAAGGAATTTTATATTTAATTTTTTTTCTAAGAGAATTTTAGAAATTTTGAACTAAATTTTAGCAAAAGTTATTCCTTAGTATAAATCACGAATAAATATTATTTTATTATTATTATCAACTAAAATATTTAGAATATTAAATTATTAAATGAACTAAATTCAATACTTTTTCATTTAAAAATAATATTTATTCGTGATTTACAGTTATAAATAGATATTCATTTATTTGTCAATTACTTTTCCTGTTGCTAATAAGACAACTGTGTTTGGGTTAGACATGAGTACGATACAGACTGTATTGGAGCTTGGAAGTTATAACATTAACAAGTTGTAATAAAATAATGAATGTACTGAGAGCAATCATTGTTTGAAGGACATACATAATAAAATTCGTAGAATAATATTCATAAAATAATATAAAGAAAAACATCAACAACAACAACAACAACAATAATAACAATATAAATAATAATAATAATAACATGTGCTTGGCAATATGGGCTTTGGTCCTTGACCCGCCATATTGTCTTAGCTGGGGAAGCCCATGGTTAGAAACTTTTTCGAGATAATAATAATAATAATACATGGATGATATTAAACTCTTCGCCACAAACAACCCACAACTTATTAATTTACTACAAGTCACCACACAGTTCACCAAAGACATTGGGATGGAATTTGGAATCGAAAATGCCGCAAGCTACATATAGCAGGCGGGAAGACTACAAATTTGGGGGGTTTTGAACTGGACCAAGGGTTGGCCATCCAATCCGTGGAAGAGAGAGAGACCTACAGGTATCTCGGCTTCCAGCTAGCGCGCGTCATTGACAACACAAACATCAAAAATGCACTCAAGAACACATACCGTGCTCGCGTTCAAAACATCCTCAAAACACAACTCAACGCCAGAAATAAAATTAAAGCCATCAACACTTCTGTCGTCCCCACACTAACATATTCGTTTGGCATAATTCCATGGACAAATACCGAACTCGAAGCACTGCAACGTATAACATGCACTACATTCACGAAACACAACATGCAACACCCCAAGTCCGCTACGGAAAGGATGACTATTCCCCGCAAGGAGGGAGGCCGAGTACTCGTCAACCTCATCCCCCTACATGCAAAACAAGTACACACACTTAGGGAACACTTCCACCAAAGAGCACAACACTCCTCACTCCACTAAGCCATTGTCAAGGCTGACACACACCTCACACTGCTGGACCTCGAAAACCCTTCTCCAACACTCACCACCCCTAACACCCACACTGAGCAGCTGCGTGAATCATGGGCTCGTTAGGAACTCCATGGATGTCTGCAGACATCACCACGAACTCAGCCAGCCTCATGTCGACATGGAAGCGTCGAACAGATGGCTGAGAAGTGGCGAGCTGTTTCGGGAGAACGAAGGGTTCATGATCGCGATACAGGACCAAGTCATCAGGCTTGCGATACAGGACCCACACGCAACTACAAGAAACACATCCCACACAACGCAAACACACATGACAACAGATGCAGGAAATGCCACACTATGCATGAGACGATGGACCACGTAATATCAGGCTGTCCCCTTCTCTCCCAAACAGATTACCTCCACCGACACAATCAGGTGGCGTCGTTTGTTCATCAACAGCTAGTAACAAACACTCACTTTTTAAGAACACGGTCCCGTACTACAAGTACATACCACAAAGTGTATTAGAGTCATCCTTATACAAGCTGTATTGGGATCGCCCCATTCACACAGACAAAACCATACATCATAACAAACCTGAAATCACACTTGTTGATAAGGTCAACAAACAGACCTATCTCATTGATATTGCAGTGCCTATCAGCAAGAACATGCAGAAAACTCACGCAGATAAGATAAGTAAATATACAGACCTAGCACACGAGCTCCAGAAGCAGTGGAGGCAGGACCGAGTGCGTGCGTGTTGTACCCATCGTATTGTCCGCCACTGGTCTGGTACCTCACACACTGCACCACAGTCTCAGCACACTAGGAGTTCACAAAAACACTTATGCACAACTGCAGAAAGCTATGGTACTCAACACAACACGCATAGTTAGGAAATTCATGTACACATCCACACATCCCTAATCATTCTTGCACATGTCTTTGCACTTGGCAATATGTGCTTTGGTCCTTGACCCGCCATATTGTTTTTGCTGGGAAAACCCAAGGTTTGAAACATACAAACATAATAATAATAATAATATCTTGAAAGCTGTTTTCCATTACTTAACTTTAGTTCATTTGTTTTTAACAATTTTATAAGTGAATTTAAACTGATAATCAACATTATTCAGTTGGTAATAAATTCACAATGGACCTCTTGATATCAAAAATTAATATTAATATAGATATATAACGATATTTAAATTTTATATATTTAGAGTCATAATTTTTTAGTTGCTGAAAGAAAAAAATACCCAAGAACAATATTCATGAAGAAATTGATATATCTATATATTCTCGTCGTACTATTCTATACAGAGTAAGCTTTTTCATAAAGAAAATAAAAGTATATAATACTCTAATAGTATGTAGTTCAATTCCTAAAAATAGTTCTATAATGAAAGCATTATCACATTAGTTCTTAGTTCATTGAAATTCATTAAATATCACTTATTATATCTAGAACTTGCATTATGAATAGTCTTGTTGACTATTTATATAACATTCTACAATTCAGAATTATATGGTGCATTTATTAACTTATAAACAATTAAAGAGTCCTTACCTATACATTTTACAGAGCGCATTTTTTTTTAAGATATTCGAATTGTTGCATCACATATATTACTTTATTTCGCCAACTCCTATTCTGTGGATTATTCTTCTTACTTACCGGTACTTGAATACAGACATACTCGTATCTTATAAATCCATGTAAATTAAATTCCATAATATAAACAAAATATATCCACGATCTTAATAGATCCTTTCTTCATTTACTTCTTCTTGAAGAAAAACTAAAATTTTCAAATTCGAGAAAACAAATAAATTTTATGGATGCATAAATGAGTAGGAAAGCTTCTTCATATATATATTTTTGATTTATTTAAGCTTATATTTCATATTCTGAGAATACATCTTCTTTTCTATCTCAAATGTTAAATTCTTCAACATTTTTTTTAATTCCATTGTCATTACAACCAACAGTAAAACATATGGTATTACTATCCTTCATTTTGTAGCTTCTTTGTTATTCTAACATTTTAATCAATATTAATTTATTCACTCTCAATGATATTTAAATTATTAATAAAAATATCTTTCTCATTATTCACAATTTTCAATAATCACATTTTTATTTAAACTGTTTATTCCAAGTTACTTAAACTTCTTTGGAATTTTATATTTTCTAATGGCCTAGTTTTGGTTGCTGGACATATACTTTAAATCTATTTAATAGTTGATACATATTCTTTTACTATATGATATCTTTACCACAAATGTCAACTTCTTTTCTGGTGGTATGCTTGACTTGCTAACTTTATGACTGATATTTCACAGTAGAATTTTATTGGCTTTATTGCACAATCATTTTCATCCTATTCTCCTAATATGTTCGTAATTGATTTTAGTCGATTGCATGCGTCTGCCAATGCGATATACTCCGCTTCCTTAGTCGATTGGGTAATAATGTTTTGTTTTTGGGTCCTCCAACTTACTGCAGCAATACGAAGTATAGCAACAAAACCTGAAATCGATTTTCCGCCTGCTTTATTATTGAGCCAAGTTGAATCGCTATATCCCTGGATCTGTTTGTTAGTCTGTTAGTCTGTTGCAGATTGGATCCTTTAGATCCAGGTAAATATCACAGTAATCTTTCTATACTAAATCGCATTCATTTGGATTGCTCTCTTTTGTAGCCAGGGAGTTTACACAATAATTACAGTGTTCACAGAGTCCGGCCTTGTTGTGTTAAGAGATAACTTACTTTGTCTAAAATACTTCTGTATTCTTGTGTTCAATTTCGCCAAACGACTCTTCTTTATTTCCTTCAGTAACAGATTTCTTATTGTTTTTCTTCATTAAAATATTTACTTGTTATAATTGAAGTATATAAGATATACTTGATGTAGATTTGTTCCCTAGAATTATTTGTTTGAAACCTGTCTTGGCAATTCTTGGCGCTGAAATTAAATTAATAGTTAAATTTTGAACATATAACACATTTACAATTTCCCACAGTTTTTGTTTGAAAGAAAACTTTTCGTGATTACAGTTCCTTTTCCTATAGAAAAGACTAGTTTATCTATTTCACCATAAAGAAGAAGGGAACAGGATATTTTCCTACTAAAGCGATTTCAATACTTTAGTGAAAGCCGATCCTTTGAAGAATGTGACAGTGGAAAAATTTCATTTACAATCAGATGAAAAACTTTCAGAGAATCATGACATAATTACTGCTGGTCTTAACAGGGAAAATGAGAGTATTTGCTCAAAACTACTCCCGGAGCTCCCAATAAATATGTACAATACCCACTTCCGGGAGTTGGTAGGAAAATTCATATAATACAACTAAATCTGAAAGAGTCTTGTATTCAAATCACGTATGAAGATCACTTTTGCAGAGTGAAAAGCTATAAATGGCAAAATTTACTAATAGCAATAAGAAGACCTCCATTCATTTGATTTCCTACAAGCTAGAAATAGAACACTGACCAAAATGAAAAATCTTTCTTCTTCAAACATGAGTACAGATGATGAACAAGATATAGAAACAGATGACTTGACAATGTCATGATATCGAGTAAGAAAAGAAAATAATTTACAATACTCTTTTTTTTTAAACATTTTTGTTTTGTTTTGTTTTGTTTTTTTGAAGAAAAAGGGGAAAAAAAACATATATCTGAGTGAAATAGATTCAAAACTAAAAAAACTATTTTTTCATAAAAAGACAATTCCTAATTTAACATAAATAAAACTTACTTTCTTCATTTTTTTATTCATGAAATATAATAATAACAAAATAAGAATAAAATTCATAAAGATATCTTTTTGAATATCGTATTTATTTCTTTTGAGAAGAGAAGGTGAGTGTAAGTTTACTAATTATGTACACAAGGAAGAGGATTAGAGATTTATGGAACAATATTTTTTCTTAAAATCGTAATAAAAAAAATAATCATAATAAAAAAAGAAACACATTAATGCCCAGGTGCACCAAACTCCAGTTAACTTTGATGACTGCTTTTTGGACGTAGCTAAAATTATTGGGGGATGCTGCCTACGTTTTAAAAAAAAATTAAGCCTTCGTTTTTCAATTGTGTGAAAGGAAACAAACATGTATAAAGAGAAAATTTATTCAGAAACTTGATAAGTTTCTTTTTATACGTGTTTGTTTCCTTTCACACAATTTTAAAACGAAGACTAATTTATTTATTTTTTTAAACGTAGGCAGCACCACTAATTTTAGCTACGTCCAAAAAGCAGTCATCAAAGTTAACTGGAGTTTGGTGCACCTGGGCATTAATCATTTTCTTAAGTTATAAAATATATAATAAAACCAATTTTTTTTCTTAAAAATAGATTAAAAAATAAAAGAAAAATGTAACTTAATTACTTAGTCTATTATCTTAAAAGAAAAAAAAACTAAAAAGAAGTATATCATTTCTCTATCATAAAGACAACATAAAAATAAAAGAAAAAAATATAAGAATGCACAATTGATTTGTAATCAAAGTTTGATATTAAGAGTACCAAACAATCAATAAACAAAAAAATTTCCATCATTAATCATTTCCACAAGCGAATTTATAAAGTCAGATATTAATATATTACATCAGGTTTTTTTTCTCATTTTGAGTAATTAATATTCCAAAATTCCTATCATCAATCAATTCCCTTAGCAATTTCAAATATTTTGAAATTTGAAATATTACACCATAGATTTCTTTCAATTAGAGTTAATTAATATTCGAAAATTTCCACCTCCAATTAATTTTCCAAGTGATTTAATGAAATTTCATACACCATACATAAGATTTTGTAATACAGATATCTTTATAAGTAATTTAGATTTTACCATTTTTTCCATCTTTTTTTAATTGTAAATTTTCCAAAATGTTTTCAATAATCTATTTTTTTAACTTTCGTTTAACAATTGAAATATTCGATAATCTTTGTGTGTATGATGATATGTATTTATGTTATTTAGAAAACTATCTATATTATAATTTATATTTCTTAAACCATAATTATATGTTTGGATAAATTAATTTCAAGTTATTTTGTTCTTAAATTTTGTGTATTATTATTTTTTATTTTCCATGCATCATAATAATTTTGCAGTATTATGTTGTAGAAGAATTTTTCTTTAGGGAATAATATTCCATATTAATTTAAGATATAATTTCTTTTTGGAATATTGCTATGGAGCTTTTGTATAGGTTCGGTGGTGGAGGGGAACAGATTGCGACGAGAGCCAGGTAATTAAAAACCTCAGAGACTTTATTATTTAAGATTAGTGATCAAATACAGTTAACTCAAATAACATAAGAGTTCTATGGCTAGGCTGACTTCTCCACAGTCTTCTAACGGCTAGCGATCGTCTCAGGGTTCTACCGAGGACGGGTACTGTAGTCTCGGCTTCGGTTAACTTCTCCGCTGCCTTCTAACGATTAGCGGTCGTCTCAGGGTTCTACCGGGGACGGGTGCTGCAATCTTGGCGTCGGTTGTCTTCTCCGATGCCTTCCAACGATTGGCGGTCGTCTCAGGATACTACCGGGGACGGGTGCTCTGATATCGGCTTCGGTTGTCTTCCACGATGCCTTCCAACGGCTAGCGGTCTTCTCAGGTTTCTATCGGGAATGGGTGCTGTCGTCTCGGCGTCGGTTCTTCACAGTCTTCCGTCTAACGGAAACACCTGGTTCGGCTTTTAATTGACTTCTCTCTGGGCGGCTGCCCAACAAACTTCTTCTGCTACACTCTATCTCCTGGCCGGAGACCCTCTAGTGGCTGAGAGCCACGAAACTAACTCAACTCTCTGGCTCCGGGTGGAGTCCTCCTATCTGGGCACTTGCCCACGACTAGCCTCAAACGCTCTCCTCCCAATGGAGACTTCCTAGTTGGGCGGTTGCCTACAGACGAACTCGTATGCTCTCCTCCTAATGAAGACTTCCTACCTGGGCTGCTGCCCACAGACGATCTGAAGTTCAGGCGCTCTGCGCCCCGTTTTATTTGGGCGCAGACTGCCTCGCTCTTGGCTCTCGAACGGTCGACTCGATAGAGATAGGTTGGGTGGATCGAGTCGACTCCGCTGAAGGGGAGTGGTCCAAAACGACAAGTAACAATGTTATTCCAAATTTCCTTGGAAAAAATTAGTTTTAATACTTTCGTTTGTAGTATTTTTAAACTTTCGAGATTAATATCATTCGTATTTTCTTAATAAGATTGATCATAATATTTGAAAACAAGCACTTGGCATCAATAGAATACATATTTTGATGTTAACTTTTAATATTGTTCATTTAATTTTTAATTATAAAATTTGTAGATGTTCAATAAAATGAAATTTCTTTCTCTAAATGCATTATTTTAATACTAGAGCATCGTAAGGAATTTAGATAGAATTAGGAATAACAGTAATAATTGACTAAGCATTCATGAAGTTATAAAGTAATTTATTAATAAGAGATTTTTTCAGCTTTGAAGAAAGACATATGATAGAAAAATTCAATTCTTTGCTTGGCATATTTTACATTTCTATTCAAGCAATGTTAATGTAAATAAGATATTTGATTACAAGCTTCTTATTCGTTAGTAGCTTTTATTGGCTACATTAACCTTTATGTAAAAATTATCAGTCAACATAACGATCATTCAAAGCCATTATAATGCTATTGGTCAGAATCTCAATCTTATTAATATTACTCTCATTTCTCGTTGTTATTGTAACGTTGAAAGAATATTCACTGAAGCCATAATCATCATTAAGTATAATTCCAATATATCTGTTACCAGTTATGAGGAATTCCAAATAAAGAATTTTCCTCTCACTTCCCGTAATGAACTGTTCCCTGATTTTTATAATCGATCCTTTTCTCTGTTTTTTTTTCAATATGATGGTATTTTTTTTCCTATTCCTCTTTTCTGTTTATTTCACTTAACTTCGTCATCAGTTTAACTTCTGCTATTTACGGCTTGTTAATTGGTTTCTCACATATATTTATAGTCTCACTAATTTTTTTTTAATCATCAAATCCATTTACTCTGTCTGTTAGTTAATATTATGTTGATACACTTGTGATATAATGAGGGTATAATTGGTTCGCTACAATTGTGTTTAATTCCAATGTTTTACATTGGGGTGTTTAGTTCTTTATCTGTATAAAAGGCTCTTGTTTTATTATACAAAACTGTAAAAACTTCCTGAGGACAAAATCATTTAACATCGATTCATCAATACTGAAGTTAATGTATAAATTTGATTCTAATTTTGAAGTGAAAAAATTAATAAAAGTTGTTGAAATATGATGTTTCTTTAATTTGATAATGCATTAGCTTTTTCGAATAGTCAAAGAAGCTATTTTAAAAATTAAATAATCATTAAAAATAATATTTCAATAAATTATCGATTTTTAATGTAATGTTCATTTTTTTCAGTTTCAGATTGTACCAAATTTTCATGGTAAGTCAAGTTCCTTAACTTTTCCGAAGTGAAATTTTATTATTTCGCTGTTTAAAACAATGTTCCATTGATTTAATAGCAAAATAGAACCAATTCCATTTAAGATTTTATTTTTTAAATTTTACATTGATTTATATAAAAAGCACCCACTTAGAAAATAATCAAGTAATTAGAAATTTACTATACATATATTTTTTATTTGATCTTACAATTTTAAAATTTGTTAAACAATTGAAAAATTTTCTATTTTCCATTAGAAGTTATACAAAAAAAATAATGCCTTCATAATATTAAATATAATATTATCAAAACAGAACTAGTACATTTTTATAAAGAATAAAATAAATAAATTGCTTATTGCACTACAAAGTTAGCTATACAGTATATTATCGGTTCCCAACCAGTGGGTCGCGGAAGGGTTACAGGTGGGTCGCGACTTGATCCTAAAGCAAAAGAGTCGGCCGTGATTGCAGCAATTCCATAATGCTTTGCGTTTACCCCAGCAGATGTGGAAAATCCGAAAAAATCGAGGTTTTGAAACCTCTCTGATAAATTCTGCCGCATACAATTACTGCATTTCCGTATAAACTTTATTTATGCATGAAAGAAACTCGCAATACTCTGATATTCATTGTGTACGCGCTTGTCTTCGACTCGAATCGGTGAACATCGTTTTAGACACCATTTCTTCCATGGGCGTGACGTCACGACTGACATGTTCCAACCCTGCCCTGTGATTGGGTAATTTCGACCGACTTCCAACCAACTTCCAACAAACTTTGGTTTGAATATTTGCAAAAAAAATTGGGTTTAAATTTTGAGAAAGTTTTGAAGATGGACAAATGGTTGAAAACAGAATCTTTTGGTAAGAGGACAATTTCTCAAGTAACTATTGATGAAGATGAACCTGCTGGCCCATCAAATACTAGCCTAATAAATTCTGAAAAGGGTAAGTAGGCGAATGCAAAGAAACTAAAAACTTTCTTCAGGAAATATAGTACCGATTATATTAAATATGGGTTTACATTTGAAGGCACAGAGGAAGAACCATTACCTCAATGTGTAATTTGCTTTGAAACATTGGCAAATCATTGCATGAAGCCTTCTAAGCTAGAAAGACACATTTCAACCAAACATCCAGAATGTGTTAATAAGCCTATAGCTTGTTTTTTTCAAAATAAGAAAAGAGATTTGATATCGACTCGGACCAGTATGGAAAATGTCTCAACAGGACATGAAAATAAAAAAGTTACAATGGTTTCGTACCAACTGTCACTGCTGATTGCCAAAAAAGGTGCACCTTATGCAGTAGGTGAGAATATCATTTTACCAGCTGCTAAGCTTATTTCTGCCTCTTTGTTTGACGAAAAAGCAATGAAGAAAATAGCGGAAATACCGCTATCAAATAACACGTTTAAAAGGAGAATAGAAGAAATGTCTGAAAATATAAAACAGCAACTTATTTTTGCTTTGAAACGAAGTGACTTTTACTCCTTACAATTGGATGAAAGCACTGATATAGCTGATAATGCCAAATTATTAACATTTGTAAGATTTGAGACCAATGAATCAGTAGAAAAAGAATTGTTATTTTGCAGACCTTTACCTACCAGTACGACTGGGGCTGATATTTTCAATTGTTTGGATGGTTTTATGAAAGAAAACGAAATTGACTGGTCTAAGTGTGTCGGAGTAACAACCGATGGAGCCGTGCCATGTCTGGAAATACTCAGGACTAGCAGCGAAAATTAAGGCAGTTAGTCCATTAGTTGAATGGGTTCACTGTAGTATTCATAGAGGGGCTTTAGCGGTAAAAGGAATGAAAGATTACCTCAAAGACACACTTGACGATTCTGTTAAAATCGTAAATTTAGTCAAGTCCCAACATAAAAACTCTTTGGTGTGTTGTGCGATGAAATGGGAAGTGAGCATAAAAAACTACCCCTGCATTGTGAAGTCCGTTGGCTATCCAGAGGAAAAGTTCTGGCCAGGTTGTTTGAGCTTCGTGATGAGGTGCGGTTGTTCTTATCATAATTGCAAGCAGAAGGAAAGTCGAAAGCTGAAGTCTTTTTAGACAACAACTTTAATGATGAGATTTGGTTAATAAAGTTGGCTTACTTAGCGGACATTTTCTTTCTCTAAATACTCTTAACTTTCAAATCAAACATAATACTTTCAAATCAGAACAGAAATTGTTAATCAATAATCAATTTATATCTTCAAAAAAGCATATATATCAACTTATATAATTGGCCAAGTTCGTCTGTCTGTCTGTCAGTCCGTCTGTCTGTAACTCGATATAATTAAGCTATTAAGAAAGATCCAAGGATCTCAATGGTATCATTGAATCAAGGGTACTCAAATTGGATAAAATATTAGTTCATTTTGTTATTCCATGTTGTTTCCATGAAATTTTACCTGAAATTCTAACAAAATATACGTTCAAAACCAAATAATTTTAATTAACAGTGCTCACAATTAAAAACACATTTCCATTGATTAAAACATAAAATATAATATATACAACGTTTCAAACCCTCATCTTGTTATTGCAGGGTCCTTTTTCAAGTATCTTACTCCTAAATAAAAAACTGATCCTCCATATTTGGAGTCGTCGATAAGAATGATATACCGACGACTCCAAACATGGAGGATCAGTTTTTTATTTAGGAGTAAGATACTTGAAAAAGGACCCTGCAATAACAAGATGAGGGTTTGAAACAATGTATATATTATATTTTATGTTTTAATTAATGGAAATGTGTTTTTAATTGTGAGCACTGTTAATTATTATAACGGCAAGTTAAAGAGATTTTAATTAACCAAATAATTTTGTTACCACTGCACCGATTTTAATGAAATTTGGCATACTTACTCAGTTTTTCACGCTGATTTTGAAACTCACAATCATTTTTTTTTGTAGAAGCTTCGTTCACATGTTACCGCAGTATTTAGATTATACAAAGGTGAGTTTTAAATGCCTTTCGGCGTTATGAGTCAAAAATAATAATTATTCTTTAGATAAATTAAACTTTAGATATGTTTGGTATTTCGTTTTTCTTTTTGGGTGGAAAATGATCCTTTAGATTAAACTCTCAGAACCTATATTACAGGTGTACAGGTAAGAAGTACACCTAAATAGGTCTGATAAACATTAAAAAAAAAATTCAAATCAAATCATCAATCGAATCAAATATATATATATACATCGGCTAAGTTCGTCTGTCTGTCTGTCTGTCTGTCTGTCTGTCTGTAACTCGATATAATTAACCTATTGAGATAGATCCAACGGTTCTCAATGGTACCATTGAATCAAAAGTACTGAAATTGGATGAAAATATTAATTCATTGTGTCATTCCATGTTGTTTCCATGAAAATTTATTCTTGAGAACTGACCTCGACAGCTGAAATTCTAATAAAACATACGGTCAAAACCAAATAATTTTGTTACCACTGCATCCATTTTAATGAAATTTGGCATACTTACTCAGTTGTTTACGCTGATTTCGAAACTCAAAACCATTTTTGCCATAGAAGCTTCGTTCACAAGTTAGCTCAGTATTTAGATTACATTTACTTTATATTTGATAGTTGATAATAAAATGATTTTTCAGATATTTTTATGCCTGTCAGCCGACAGGCTTTGCTGCAAGTATATATATGTATATATATATATATATATATATATACAGGGTGTTCATTTTATCTGAAGACATTAAAATATCCCGAAACCACAAATTGAATCAAAAAACTTTAGAATTAAAATTTGTTCGTCTCGGAGAGGGACATCCAATGATACCAAACTCGACCCCCCCACCCCCCACTCCCTATGAGGTGAGGGGTTGGAAAGAACAACGTAAATAGGAACCCCCATTTTTTTATTACAAATTCGGATTTTCCAGAAAATTTCGCATTGATTTGATGTACTGTACATCGGGTTTGCTCGCAGATGGCGCTGTAATCGACAAAAATCAAAATCGGTAAAACATCGTTGAAAATTGTGGATCTTAAGAAATAACAAATCATATGAAATCAGAGAAATAAAAATGTAGACGTATATGATATTTATCAAAATGCTATCCAATGGCACGTGAATTAATCCCCCACCCCCACGCTGCGAGAGTGGGAGAGGCAATTATTTCATAACTTGTAATGGGAAATCCCATTCTCAACGTTGTATTCCTCCGACAAAACGAAGAGGGGACTGCTCTATCATAAAAGGCAGTGCAGTGCGATCAGAGCTCACTTATCTTTCAGAATTAGAACTGAAAGCATCTCTGAAACTTTCGCTGTACGTGAGTAGGTTTTATTGCCTGCACATCTACCATTCATTTCTACAGTAGAACAGAATTGCAAGTGTACAATGAATCGTGCAACCGTAGAAGAAAAAATTGAAATGATTCTGTTTTACGGTGAATGTCTGTTCACCAAAAGCAGCTGTTCACCAAAACCTACAGCTAAGCGCTCGGCAATTACAACGCAATTCCGGAATGTCCCTAGGTAGTATTGTCAACGTATTGCATCATCATAGGTATCATCCATATCACATTTCACTGCATCAAGAACTTAATGGGGAAGACTAATCGAGTAGTATTTTGTGAATGGGCTCTTCAACAACTGCAAAGTAATCCCAATTTCTTTGCTAAAATGTACTATTTTCAGATGAGGCCACATTCAGAAACCATGGTAGCATTAATCGGCATAACATGCATTACTGGAGTGTAGAAAATCCCCACTAGTTTTGACAAGTTGACCATCAACGTCCTTGGTCAGTTAACGTTTGGTGTGAAATCATAGGGAACAAACTCATTGAATCCCTTATTTTATTGAAGATACTTTGAATGGAATCAGATATCGAAATTTTTTGGAACAGGAACTACCAATACTATTTGAGGATGTTGCCTTGGACGTTCGTATCAGCATGACGTGATGTGGTATTAGCATAACGGTTGCCCAGCGCATTTTTCACGTCATACACGGGAAGTATTAGACCGTGATTACCATACTTCGGTGGATTGGCTGAGGTGCCCCTATTAATTGGCCTGCTATATCGCCTGCTTTGACATCGCCGGATTTCTTTCTGTGGGGTTATCTAAAAGATAAGGTTTATCAACAAGTGCCAACAGACCGTGAAAACATGGTAGAACGCATAAGAAACGCCTGTGCTGAAATTCCCGAAGATATGTCCTGTGTACAGTCATTTGAAGACATGATCAGTAAGTGTATTGAAGTTAAAGGTCGTATTTTTGAACACTTACTGTAAAATTGGACAAACATTCTGATATGTGAGACAAGAAAAAGAAGACACACAACGGAATACATTACAAGTTATGAAATAATTGCCTCTCCCACTCTCGCAGCGTGGGGGTGGGGGATTAATTCACGTCATTGGATAGCATTTTCATAAATATCATACACGTCTACATTTTTATTTCTCTGATTTCATATGATTTGTTCTTTCTTGAGATATCCCCAATTTTCAATGATTTTTTTCCCATTTTGATTTTTATCGATTAGAGCGCCATCTGCGAGCAACCCCGACGTACAGTACATCAAATCAATGTGAAATTATTCTTTTCTTTCCTTATCCACAATTTTAAAATTCGAGAGTAATTTTTTGAGGACAATGGGGCGTAGAATGATAGATAATAATTTATTGAAGCTTTGAAAAAGCTAATTTTTCACTTTTGTCATAAAAAAAAATACAAAAGAATAGCCAACGAGAAAATCTTGAATCAACTCTTATTTCTGGATTTCTGTCACCACAAATAAATAGATATCTTTTATTCAAACTAGTCGGCTACCCGTCGCTTCGCTCCGGAAGCCTCGCTTAAGTAACGGAAAACAACTTTTTATTTATTAAAAAACACACACACACACACACACACAAATTACATCAAGTAAACTAAAACTAAAATTTTTAATTTTTTTTTTATTTAATTTTTGATGTCTACATTCTCTCAATCCACGACTGCTTTTAGAACCAGCATGCGAATCATATATCTATGATATATTTTTATTTTTTATAGAAATTAGAATGTAGTCCTCGTGGTCTAATGGCTAAGACGTCTAACTTCGGAGCAGAAAGTTGCATGTTCGATTCCCGTAGCGAACTTGTAAAAATTATTTCTATATTCACAAATTACAACAATTGTACCAGACAGACAGAGAAATAAGAGATTTTAGTAATATAGATATACTTTTCAGTGGTTTTTCAGTTACAAGTAGTGATTTTTCAGTATTCTACCTAATAAAATAGTGCTTCTTTCTTTCTTGACTCTCCTTTTTTAATTCCTATTGATACTTTTCAGTGGTTTTTGAGTTACAAATAGTAATTTTTCAGAATTCTACCTAACAGAAATAGTGCATCTTTTTTTCTTTACTCTTTTTTTATTCCTATTGATACTTTTCAGTGGTTTTTGAGTTAGAAATAGTGGTGGTTTTTGAGTTACAAATAGTGATTTTTCAGTATTCTACCTATTAGAAATAGTGCTTCTTTCTTTCTTGAATCTCTTTTTTTAATTACAATTGATATCTTTGAGTGGTGTTTAGTACAAACAATGATGGTTTTTGAGATACAAATAGTGATTTTCCAGTATTCTATCTAATAGAATTAGTGCTTCTTTCTTTCTTGACTCTTTTTTTTTTTATTCAAACATCTCCCGTGTACACGTGCTTGTTTTTCAATATCACATAGAATTGGGTTGAGTAAGAATATTATATTTAAAGTATTCCAACATTTCGGCAATTATAGTTCTAATTGTCATTTTCGAATTAAAAATAAACAGACGGATCGGAAATAAATAAAAAATCTTGAGATTCAAAAAAAAAAAAAAAGGTTGAATTAATTCACTATTGATTGGTGGAAAGAGAAGGACGCATAAGTCAAAAAACAATAAAAAATGAGTAGTAGTCACCTTGGCCTAATGGATAAGATGTCTGACTTCCGATCAGAAGGTTGTAGGTTCGACTCCTGCCGCGGATGTTTCATAGTAACTTTATTTCAATTTTCCATTCGCTCAGGAAATTGCGCCGGACTGACAGAGAGATAGAGAAATAAAAGATTTTAGTAATATAGATTCCACATCATTAAGGTTTTAATTGCTTCTCACTTTTTTTCATGAACGAACTTGACGAAGCTGAGTTAAATTCAATATTTATGGAATCGATGTTTCTAATATGTAATATTAATAATTCTTGAATTCAACAGATAACTGATACAAAACACTATTGACACTTAATGGAAGAAAAGTTCTCCCTTAAATGGCAGTATTTGAGGATTATAAACAATAACATAGAGAAAAGAAGCCAACGAGAAAAAGAAAGTAAATGAGTGCTAAAGAAAATGATTGGTACAGATAAAGTAAGTTACGTTATGTGGTGGTGAGTGTGGGTGGCAGGGAAGCCGAGCACCGAGACCGTTGGTCTATGGTGCTATCCCACAGAAGGACAGACGGAGAGAAAGACTGAGAAAGAATGGTGGGAGAAGTGCAGGGAAAACTGCAGAACCCCGAGAAAATCTTTTTTTCTGCCATCACGAAACTCTCATAAGAACCGAACCTCGGAACTCAGAGGCAGATAAAGAAACTTAAAAACGAAAACAGAATTGTAAATATCTAACTATTTGTATACATTTTACTTAAAACGGATTCATTTGAATTTGAAGGTCAAACGTTACGCTTAGAAAAAGCTATAAACTTAAACTTAGGCTAACTGCGTTCGTTTCTCTGGTTCGAATTGCAGCTTTGTCGAATCACATTCTTTTGCTTCATTAATGTAAGTTTATTTTTCGGCTAATAAGTTGTTTTTCCCTGATATCAGGAATAAACATTGATACATTTTGGTTTCTTAAAGTAATTTCATAATAATGCCATTCACAAATTGTTAGCATATTTTAAAGTTTTGCTCCTTTCTGTAAATATCAAATAATAAAGATACAACTTTATTTTCGCATGTTATTTTTTTTTAATCAATTTGAAACTAAGCAATATCATTTGTTATTGAAAGCATCTTTGATTTTTTTTTACAGATGAAATCACAAGAATAAAGACTGCATTAATGAATAAATACTGTGGAAAAAGTCCTTTACAAAATCTACCATGGCTTGAAGAGAAGAATTTCTTTGATAAACAATTTTTTGATTTTGAAATTGAAGAAATAAGACATGAGAGAGTCTTAATCAAAGATATTTTCAAACCAAAAACTGATTATGAGAGTGATTCTAGAGATATATTTATTCGCGATGAATTTAGGATTGGAAAAACCACTCTTAGTTGGTATATGGCTCGACAATGGGCAAACAAGAGAGATTACATGAACAAATTTGAATTAGTTTTCTTAATTCCTTTGAGAGAATTGACAGAACTAACTATGCAGGAATATGTCGAAAAGATTTGTCAAATAGATGATTTTTTAAAATTAATGAAAGACCAGGAAATACTTCTAATTCTTGATGGATTAGAAGAAATTGAAGATAGAGAAGACATTTTTAAAGAAATTCAAGAAATGAAGAAGAATTCAAAAGTTACTTTCCTGATAATATCAAGACATATCAATGATACAAAGAATTTGGAGAACTTTAATGAATTGAAACTAAACGGTATAAATGAAAATTATGTAAATAAATTTGTAGATGAATATTTTGAAAACATTCTCAATTCAGATCAATTAGAAGAATTGAAGGAACAATTTTTAGAAACTGAATATATTAGAAGACTTTCCCGTTGTCCTTTGTTTTTAATGCTGATGTGTCTTCTAATAAAGAACAAATCAACTGATTTCCAACTTCCAGAAACTCAATCAGAATTATTCAAGCAAACAGTTAATTTTATAACAGAAAGATTCTTCAATTACAAGAAGGAACAATCAACTACAGAGGTAGATCTATTCAAATATTTTGAAAATACAGAATATAAGCAATGTTTAATAAACTTTAGAAATTTTGGTAATCTTGCTCTTAAGTCTTTACTTTCGAACAGAATGATTTTTACCGAAAAGGAAATTGAAGAAGCTCAATGTGATCTACTCATCAAAATGGGCTTCTTAATATTAGCTAATAATTTCACTGAAAAAAGCTGGTATCAACTAATACATGCATCATTTTCAGAGTTTTTCATCAGTTTGTATTTGAAAGATTTATTTGATGCAGACAAAGCCAGATTTAAAACTGCACTGGAAGAAATACTTAACTTGTACAAAGAACGAGATGTGACACCGAATTACATAATTCCTTTTCTCTGTAGTTTAATGGAGGAGAAAGTCATCGGTTTGCTGAAAGAAATTCCATTTAAGTTTTTTAAATATTTGTTTTCGATATTAAAAAATATATTGAAAGAAAGCATCAAATGTAAAGATGATGTTCTATGTTTGTTTTCTTTTTTAGCGTCTGATTTCCTATCATTTGATGTTGGTTTTGCAGAAAAAGGAATTCAAATGGTAAATCAGGAAATCACTAAAAATCATTTTTTGAGTTCTAAATTTCCTTTGAAAAATATCTATATTTGGGATGATGATTCATCATGGGAGAAAGTTCATACATGGAAATTTTGCAATATAAATGTACATCCTAAAATGTTGCTAGGAAATCTCCCAATCAGCTCATGTTTCTCCAAAGTATTTGAAAACAATAGTTTTGAGAGACTGTGTGTGAAATTCATTCATCCATTGACAGAAGACAAACAAAGTCGTAACTGTTTCAGTGATTCTCAATTCCATCAATTAATTGAGGTAATAAATCAGACGAAGTCAAGGGAAATTATAATTGAGTTTCCTGAATGTCACAGGTGTCATTTCCAATTTCAAGAGTTAATGAAATCCTCTCCTTCCTTCTTGAATACTAAGTGTACTAAGTGTATTACAATTCTGAAACATCACTTTTCCAATGAAGACATCCAAATGATGTCCGAGTTACTTCGAAAAGTACCTGTAACGAACTTATATTTGATAGATGATGAGAGAGATTCGAATGAGTCACTTGGATCCTCCACCAATGACATCAAATTTATTTTCTTTGATCCTTTGATCAAAGAAATCAGATTTACCAGACTTTATTTAAAGAGAATTTGTCTGATTGAGATTCGAATCAGCCAACAACAGATGAATGAGTTCATTAAAGCGGTTGGTAATTCATTTTCCATTAATGAAATTGCTATTACGTATTTCAACTCAACCAAGATAACAGTCGATTTAACACGAATGATAAAAAAAGTTCACAAATGGCCACAAATGATTTGGATGAAATTTAAAAATGTATGTGTTGTTCTCTCAGAACGCAGAGACATTTGCTTAAAGAAATTAGAATTAATCAGTTGTAAAATGGAGGACAATGATGTTCATAGACTATTGGCTTTCTGCAAAATAGACACATTTGTATCTGATAATGAATTGCTGGCTAAATTAAATAAAGCTCAAGGGAAGCAGATTTTCCATAAATCAGTTAGGAAACTAATAGTAACAGGAACATTCGGATGTGGTTTTGAATTTTATTCTAAACTAAGCAAAGTTGGTTTACATTCTGACTCATTTATTTGGGACCTCAGATCTTCAGATATTAATCTGGAAACAAGTGGACACAATTTGAACGGCTTATTGCAAAAAGTGATACCTTATTTTAACATCCAAATAAATTTCAATTCCACAAACTATCTGAATCAGGTGGAGTCAATTTTCAGATTTTTATTCGATACACATCGCCGATGTCAGAACTACAAATGTGGAATCGATGAATTAAACTTCGATTTAAATTTAGAAGAAGATGAACATGGACTTACAAAACAGGAAAGAACTATAGAATTGAATGAAATAAGAAGTATAGCTGTATCTCTACAGAAATTCCTTTCTTTGGTTTCCTCTGGATTTGTTCATAAGTTGTATATTAACATAAAATCTCAAAATCTAGAACAGAAAATGAAGTTCATTGTTAGGCTTGAAGAAAAACTTCAACAAGAGAAAAAACTGAAGATAACAAGCAGCTGGAACCTGTCGAATTCATATATTCGTATAATCTCAAAGGTAATGAAAGTTTTTTTTAATGAAGTATTAATACATTCTAACTAATTTTTTTCTTAAATTTATTAATTTTCTATTTATTTTATAAATGGTTTTTGTATGTTAGTTAATTTATATGGAATTCAATATAAGATATTAATTTTGTATTGTTATTTTAACATTGTTATTTAAGTTGTTCAATATTTGTTTTGATTAACATTGGAGTAAATATTCTACTGTTCGTTTTGAAATGCGATAGCTACAAAACACAGACGATTCTACTCCCCAAAGGGGTGATACGCTGAGATGGACACTTTCATAAGACCTGTTTTTCTTTTAGTACCTGTTATTTTTGCAATAGTATTTATTCTTTCCATAATTCTTTCCCGAAAAGCGGAAATAGAACGCAGCTACTAGTAAACTAACGCTAATAAAAAGTAAATATCATGTCTTTATTTTTCCTCAACCCTAATTTCATGAAATCCAAGGAGACCTGACGCATGCACAAAAGCGTTGAAGGCTCTCGAAAACGAAAACGAACAGTAACTGCTTATTTGTAAATATTCATATGAAAATGACTGTTTCCAATTAACATAGTAATTGTGAGTATTAAACTGTTGAAAAAGTATTACTTCATTAGAATCCGAAATAGATTCTGGAAACTGAAGGAGTACATATATAGTGAATAAAGATTAATTGTGTGACGAGAAATGTCAATGTTTTGTTCAAATTAAATGTTTATGGTCAAATTTACATTCAAAGAATTATAAGCAAATTAGAACTTTCTTTTTAAATTGTCTTAATCTTAATGTTGTCTTTTGTACAAAAACTGAAATAAATTTTGCCGTAATTGGAAATTGGTGAAAAGACATCTTAGTATATAAAATAAAATTTTTGTATCCCATTAAATGGACATGCCATTTGGAAAAGCTCTGTTGCAATCTTAATGTATAAAAGGGAAACTCACTCACTGACTCAATGACACTCTCATAACTCACAGCCGAAACCAAATGTTAAGAACTTTAAATGTTAAGAGATGTGTCCCCTTCATGACATAGCGCCCCTTGAACAAGGATTTTTAGAAATACACTCCTAAAGAGTGTAACCGGAAGGAAGGATAACTTTCTAGAAGGTAATGCATATCTCGGAAACCTTTTGAGTTGGAAAACGCGAATTTTCACATAAGTGTTCTTTATCAAAATCAAAGACACACGTCTTTGACGAATTTTCGATACTGACGTCCTAAGGGGTGTAAACGGCAGGGAGATGCGAACCTTCTACAAGGTCAGTCTATCTTGAAAACTGCTTAAAACACTCCTCTTAAAAAAATAAAGAAATAATGTTAAAATATAAAAAAAGTACTCGAAGGTTGAACGGAAAGAGGAAACGGGAATCAGAAGCGAATATCTCAGAAGTTATTTAAACTAGAATCGTTGAGTAAAATACTGTTTTTAAAAATAGAGAAATACATGTTTAACAGTTTTTCCAAATAAAAATGTCCATCAGGTGAACAGAGAGGGAGGGATCTGGGGACGGGAAACTTTATTCAAAAGTAAACGTAAGCCTAAGCTAGAAACATGAAAATTAGAAAATATACTCTTCTTACAAAATGAAGAAATACATTTTCAAATAGTTTTCGGAAAAACCCGAAGGGTGAACAGAGGGGGTGGGTTTCTATTATAAAGTAGGTATCTTTCTTCTCTAAAGGGTGAAGAACAGCAGAAAGGTACAGGAAGTCTTTCATCCTCCGATCTCGATGAAATTTAATATCTAAGGGGCTTTCAGTTACAAAATACGAATATAATATTCATTTTTAACTAGCACGAGATTTTTTACCAACTGAAAAAGATTTGAAGTGATCTCACAATTACAATTTCTTCCTTTTCCAAATGTGGAAAAACCCTTGCGAAGAACTGGTACTTTGCTAGTTAATGTATAAAGTAATGGATTTGAATTGAAAATGAATAATTGAGATAAATTCTCAGGTTGTTTTAAAGTTGGCATGTAGTTTTGATCGTATTAAAATGTTGTCAGATGACGCTTGTGATTATGATTTAAAGTGGCAATAATCTGCTGCATTTAGAGCAGTGGTGTTGTGGTTTGTTCGACAATAGGTGACATTCGGCAAAATGGTTCGATCAACATGAAGCCTACAAAATCACCTCGAAGCCCGTAAGTCATACAAGGAAGACGATGGTCAGTGTTTCATGGTTCACTGCTGCTCTGATTCATTTTCCTTCTTCCTACTATATCATCCTATTAATAGGCAAAAGTTGCATGGATCTTTGTAAATTTGTAAGTTTGTAATTTGAAATAACCAATCGTAGTGCAGCGTTGGAATACGACAGGCATGACTTCACGCCATGTTTAAACATGGCGCCTCGATTATTCTTCCCACTTCAATCCGACGAATCGCGATTACACAATTATTATCAGCGTATTGGAATTTTCTGAAGATAGTTCAGTTATTTATATATGTGGATAACAAAGTTAATTATATTAATGACACGTTAAACTGCTAAAAAAGATATTGCATTTAATATTAGCATAAGAAATTGCACTCTGAAACATGGTAAACACTTGCAAAAAATATTGTTTATATCTAAGTTGAACTAAAATCGTTTAAATCGTTTATATCTTTAAGATATAATTAACATCTTCTTGAAATATGTTATCTTCAAGGTTCTGATCTAAGAATGTAAAAACTGTTCTGTAGTATCAGTTCACTAAGGAAAATTCGCAACCCTACAAACATTCCAAAAGTTACAGAAGTCTATCTGGAAAATTAGTTTCAGAGGATCAGTAGTAATATCTTTAGTAATTATTTTCTAGAATATGTAGAAAGTTATCTTTACTGTCAGTGAAATGTTAACTTTCAATCTTGTAACACTTTATATTTAACACTATTATCGTTTCACTTATTCCGGCATTACGTCGTAACTTTCACTAAGATGATTCAGTTCAATCTGTAAATTTTAAATAAATACTTTTCTTTTTTACTTTAACTTGAGTTATACTTGAATTAAAAGTTAATTCTTCGTCGCACAAATCGTAGTCAGGTCACTGGTAATAAACAAAGTTATAAAAGTCACTTACTTTGTTTTCTTCGTAAAATACCCTCTGTATATCCGTGAGTAGTTTAACACTCCGCAGCGTCTCTTGTCTCTGAAATGTCTTTACCTTTCATTGTGAAAGTTCTAGGACCCATTAAATTAAAGAACCAAATTAAATTAATTAATTATTTTTTTCACAAGCTATCCGGATGCAGATTCAACACCTAGACACGTCCAATGACTGTTTCACAAAGCTGACTGATATTGTGTCACTTCTCAACAGACATGTAATTATAGCACGTTCACCTTTCCTGACTCTACTCCATCTCCTCCTATTCGCTCCTCCTCTGAAAGTAACATTGTGTTTGTCCTCAATTCAAGTGTCTTCGGTTTATATCTTACTCCATCATGGCACATAGATTTATACGTAGAGCGAAAGAAACTCATCAGTTTACTTATGATAACTTCTATTTTACTGTGTATTTAATCTAAGCGTACTAAGTAGGGTAATAAATGTTTATTAGCAGTGGTTTAACAAACGAGACGCAGTAAAACAACAATCTTTCCCATTCAACTATCACTTTAAAAACGTTAAGCATTCAAATCACTTCCAGGAAACATTTCAATTTTCCATATATGAGACATTATACACAGCAAATTGGTTAATACTTCCAGGACAATACATTTCATATCATAAAATACATTAAGTTAAATTCAAAATTATTTTATTCTTATTTAAATATTGTTTTTCTTTTACTTTCCAGAGTCTTCCTGAAGCTAAAAGTAAGTCAAAATTTTATTATAATTTCTTGTATTTCTTTCATAAGAATAATTCTACTATGAACTCTATTATTAACTGGATAATGTATTATTATTATTATTACTATTATTATTATTATTATTTTTACGGAAGATTAAAAAAACTGAATAATTGATAAATTAATAAAAATTGAGAAGATTACAAAATAGAGACGTTAAAAATTTCTTACAATTAATGATAATCTTGAAGCGTAGCTGGGAATAGTGTCTAATACTCTCTTAAGAATCCCCTATTTCAGATGGAAACTAATAATTCTCGATAGAAACAAATGAAAATTGATTGAAATGGTATAATACAGGGTGATTTCTAATAATGTGGAAATTTCAGAGACCTATCCTTTCTAAGAAACAAAAAGAGATATTCATTTCGCGTCTGACTCTCAACCATTCAGAGTAAAAAAAGCAATGCAGAACGCATGACAATTTATTTTCATCAGAGGTTCACACATATTGTTCAGCATCTGAATATTTGGCTAAGCTATCCATCTCATTCAGACAATTCTGTAACTCCAATCGTACAGAGTTAAGTCAAAATGAAAAACTCATCATAAAGTCTCAGTGTTGATATTTCCACTATTAACATTATCAATAATTTTCTATGAAATATTGCTACCGGCATGTGGGGCTCGGGGATGTACCTCCACGCACAGCCGGCGGCTAGGGGGGACTTTACTGCGATGATCGAGACAATGGCTTCATCTGTGTGAATGTAGAACAGAATGGGGTTAAATCAAACTTTATTTCTTTATTGTCAAACTCAAATGCAGCACGAAGTTCTAATTGTCCTGGTCTTCGGCTCAGGGATGCCCTCTTCACACACCGCACTTTGAATGCAGATCCTCACGGCTACAGGTGACTTTCCTGTAGAGGCCTCTTCTCCGGTCCGGTCGTCGCAGGGGCTTGCCAGCGAAAGGTGACTCTGATGTGGCTGGGAACTGCTTTTCCCGTAGTCGATTGTCTCGGAATCACTGCGAACTTTGGTGGACGTTTTGCGGCAACGAATGGCTTCTTCGTGGTCGCATTCTTCTTAGGCCCGGACGTCTCGGTAATGCTGCGGACTCCGGTGGACGTTTAGCGGCAACGAATGGCTTCTTCGTGGTCGCACTCTTCTTAGGCCCACACGTCTCGGTAATGCTGCGGACTCCGGTGCACCTTCTACGGCTAGGACTAGCTTCTCCCGTAGTCGTAGGTATCCCTCTTCTTCCTGGCTGGAAGTATCCTCTATAAGTTGGGGAGAACAGTTGTTCTTCGACCAACTAAATATGCTTCTTAGCTTCTCGGGCTAACTGTCCTTCACTTTGAGTGAACTTCCCATTTGCGACTGGCTGTCGCCAAGACGAACTTCTTTCACCTCCGACACTGGAGAATCTGCTGTGGCGGTTGCCACGCACCCAACTGTCAAACGAACTTCTCTCTTCTCCGTAACTGGAGACTGTGATGTGGCTGTTGCCACTCGCCCAACTGTCTTTCAACGGCTCTACTCTTCCATTTAAGGCCGCTCGCTGCCTCGTTCCAGCCTCCGGACTGATCAACTTCGAATAGGGAAGCCGGGTTGGACGAGGCGATACTGAACGCAGGGGAGTAACCAAATCGAACGGTAACAATATGATCTCTTCAATATTTGTTTTTCGTATTTCATCAGAATTAAGGTAAAGAAATGTTGGTGTCAACTAACTACATATACATTTACCTTGCTACATGATTACATCTTAAAAAAAAAAATTCGTCAATCTTTGATAATTAAAGATATATCCAATT
>JAFIDM010125680.1:62024-87320 GCA_023159025.1 Thereuonema tuberculata | reverse complement strand
AAATGCTGGCGAGAAGATCTTGATGAACCTCTACGAAGGAGATGAGGAAACGCTGAACACCTTGCGATACTCAGCATTTGTCAAATCGGCAGCAACGGCCAAAGTCAACCTTGCCCGCCTCCCCCCCCCCCACCACAGAGGCAATATCATTCTTGGAGGAGCTACCACCAGGTGCAAAAATGGTTGGGGGTTGACAAAATCCCGTGTGACTGGGGATGGACCACCAGCGGAACAAGGTTTCATAGCCGTCACAATTTGCGCAGAGCCCGTTCCTCAGACCCTGCTTAGAATAATGGCTTGCAAATGGAAGAAAGGGTGCTTAGGGTCGTGCACTTGCAGAAAGGCAGGGCACAAGTGCTCTATCCTATGCTCCTTTTGCCAAGGGAGAAGTTGCACAAACGTCACCCCGATCGTCCTAGAGGAGGAGGACGAGGATGTAGACGACCCAACAACACATGACGACCCGCCTCCACCTCCAGAAAACATCGTCCCTCCCCCTCCCTCCCTCACTGATCCACAGTGGATGAGACCCGGTCTTTCCAAAAGGGCGAAGTTCCAAACTACTGCGGTGTTTATGATTGGTGTAAATAGTATTTTCTTGTTTACATTTATGTTTATGTTGTTAATTTAATTTTACGTTTATTTGTTTACTGTATGTTTCTTTGAAGCCATATGTTACATCTAAAATGTTAAATTCACATTCTTGCACGTTTTTTTTTTAACGAAATCCATGCCAACATTATTCAGTAAAATATTTCCATCATTTTTCCAAAATCCGATGAAAACTATTTTTGGTTTTTACTATTTTTTGGTTTCTGAGGAAGTTATGAGGCCTAAAGGCACCATTTTGGAATCAACTTGAAGATAATTCAATTCTATTCAAATTCCTCTCTCATGACTTTTCTGTAGGACCATTCGTTTAGCCGGTACGTATCTTGGAAAATGAAACTACCGATAACTTTTCACTTTTTGGAAACAATTGCCCATTTTTGACTGGCTGAATCTCAGCAACCAATGGACCTCGAGAGCTCAAATTGGGCTCAAATTGTAGCAAATTTAGTTTCCTTTACAAAGGTATACCGTCAAGATAGCCGAAAAACGCTTTCTTACGGTAGTTTTTTGGCAAAACCTGAAACAAGTGCCAGAATCTCGCAGTTTTCGAACACCACGGGAGTAGCACAGGGTTTTCAGGGTTGCAAACTTGGGTATAAACTACTCTCAGGGATCCTAACAACGAATTGTTTCGAATTGTTTCCGTCATGCAGGGTTCATAGCAAACGCAGGATCAGAAGAAATCCTCAGCGAAGACATCATCGACCCAGAACCATTAGAGACTTTGCTGCAAATCGCAAATGAAAAAGGGTGCAGCGTCAATGACGTTAATACGTTTATCAACATTGATAACGACATCGCAATCTGCTCACAAGCGACTGTAAAAGCTTTGACATCTGAATTTTTGGAAGAAAATCAAAACAAATCAAAATGGCGGGCAAAATTCGTATTTTGCTTAGCGATTGCATGCGTCTAGTTTCTTCGCCCGTAGTTTCCCTGCTATTCCCTACAGGGCATCGCGCTTCCGTTTTATTCTCCAAATTACTTTATTTATCAATATTTTTGTTTTTCATTTTTGATTCTTTATATTAAATGAAATTTTTAATTTATTACTTAGGATGTTTTACGAGCTCAATGCATTGAAGTGAAGTTATGAAAAGAATTGTTTATTTTGAATGAAATAAACAATTATCATTTAACTGGCCTCCGGCAGTTGAAATTCCTACACCGGCTGCATCAACAATAGCTTTCCAGAGTTTTGTCTTATTTTATTCACCTGCAGAAGTCTTGAAGTGCACGTACACATTGTTTATAATCTGCCGTGCTTGGTTGTGGATTGTTTTGTAAGAAACGCCGTGGAAAACTATTATATAATTTTCGATTGCAACCGAGAATCCACAGCTGACGCCATGTTTAACAGGTCTCAGGAGGGAGGGCGGGGCTTATGAACTGTGCCAGATACATTAACCGAGTAGTACTTCTCTCTGATTGGTGGTTCTTCTCTCATTTGACAGACTATAAACTAAAGCATATCCAAAATAAGTCGATCGGATCAGTAGTTGTCGAGCAGAAAATTCCCAAAATTGCGAAAACAAACAGTCGACTCAGTCCGCATTTTTCCGGATAGGCAGAAATAAAAACCCAATTCCTACGGTGGTTAGGACTTCAGAACAAGATGGTGAAGTCCGTTTGTCGATCCGACCTTCCGTTCGGGAGTTGTTAGGGAAGGACAAACTTAATAGCTCCCAAATGGATCGCTAAAAGATCCTGAGATTAAATGATAATGGCATTGAAAAGTTCAGGTATCTTCAAGACCCTGAGGGTCATTTCAGGATGATAAATAATGTAACATCTGTAATTGTTTTGTTTAGGTCCGATTAGATGGGTCTGTAGCAACCCCAGTAACATTCCCTTTTTTTTATAAATACGGAAAGTTATGTAAACAAAGTATTTTCTCCTAAAAACTCATTATTCGTTTAGGAACTCAAACTCCATATTTTTTTTCTTTTTTCAGGATATCCAAACGCCAATGTCATCAACAAATGATCCATCATCTCCAAAGTGTTTTAGATCTTTGTCACTACCACAATGGAGTCAATCAGACAGCAGGTGGTCTGTAAGTGATGATGAAACAAGCGAATCAGCTCCAAAGCGTTTGAGATCTGTAATAATTCAGCAAAGCAAGAAAAGAGATGATACAAGACGTCCTGCAAAATACGGATCAGATAATAGGTTTACTGGGAGATTTGAATCAAGTCAACAATTATCTACAAGTAACCCATCGTCTGCAAAGTATTTTTCGTCCACATTCTGTAAAAAGTCTTGTAAACGAAAATGGAGTGATTCTCATGTGGATTTCGACTATTTTGGAAGAACTGATGAAAAACCTAGAAAAGCAATGAAAAGCACTTCCCCAAGAGAAGACTCGGATTCTTCTGGAAATTTCGATTGCGCAAGCAAACAGAATAAATCAACATTGGGATATTACGCTTTGAAAAGGATTTTACAAAAAAATGTTAGTGAGCAGATTTTGATTCTAGTTGATCCATTTAATGGTCTAGAAGAATGCTTGTCCCTTCCCTATCTGTCTCCAAATATGACAGCACTACTGTTAATGATAGTAGCTTCTATCTTAAAGAACAAAATTCATATGGAAAATCAAATAAAATTAATGAGACTTTTTCTAAAAAAAGACTTTTTCTCCAAACATGTTTTGCCCCTAGTTTCTGAGCTTCGAAGAGGAGCAGAAATGATTTACAATGCTGACCAAATTTGCTTGTCTTTAAGTGCTGTAATGGATTGCTACTTGTCTCGTCTTCCTTTGGCTGCTGCTGTCCAGTTACTGCCTCTAGTGACGCAGTTCTTGGGAACTTTTCAAGTGTTGCAAATGAATGGAATTGTAAAAGACAAGAATGGAATTAAGTCTTTAACAATGTTTGAAGCTAAAGCAAACAGTCTTCTTGACGGAGAAGTCCCATACAGTGGAAATACTGAAGAGAACGATGAGAGCTCTCTGCTACCACCTCTGGATTGCTTCAGGGAAATTCCAATCATTCCTAGGGCTTCTGAACTGCTAGCGAAGTTGCATCCTTTAGTGAGACCGAATATCATAGACGGTGCCAACAGGGATGTAGAAGATTACTTAGACAGGCAGTTCCGTCTCTTGAGAGAAGATTTTGTTTCCCCTCATAGAACTGGAATAACAGAATATCTGAGTCAGTTGAACGCTCGGCACACATCAATAAAATGCAACGATGTGAGAATTTATAATAAAGTTAAGATTCACTCTGAAAAACTGTTAGGCCAGTCAAGCCATGGATTAGTCAATATGGTTGAGTTTGATGCGGAGCCTTTTACAAGAATGAAATGGGAAAGTTCGCAAGGTCTTCTTTACGGTTCTTTCTTGTGTCTCTCCAACGATAGGTTTCAGACAATGCTTTTTGCAACAGTCGTTGATAGCAATGTTTCGGACTTGAAAAGAGGAAGAATCGTTGTGCGTTTTGAAGAAAACACACCAGAAGAGGAATCAAAGTTGAATATTGATCACAAGAAGAAGGACTATGTTATGATTGAATCGGAAGCGTATTTCGAAGCCTACAGACACACACTGAAGGCACTGCAGAATATTAAGTTTGATGACTTGCCATTTAAGAAGTACCTTATCAATCTTGAGAAAACCCCAAATCCTCCCCAATATTTGTTGGAGAACGGTAAGTTCGATTTTTCAACTATTACAACTACCATTTCAGATCGATATTGCGCAGTGAGTGTTTTTGATGTCAATTCTTGGCCGCCTGCCGAAGACTTGGGTTTGGATGACTCACAGTTGCGCGCTGTCCACTTTGCTCTCACATCGGAACTGTCTCTGATCCAAGGTCCTCCTGGTACGGGAAAAACCTATGTTGGTTTGAAAATCGTATCTGTTCTGCTAGCAAATAAAAGTGCCTGGAATAGTTCAGAAAAAGCACCAATCCTGGTGCTGTGTTACACAAACCATGCCCTCGATCAGTTTCTTGAAGGCATATTGAAGTTCACTAAAAAACTTCTCCGCGTGGGAGGGCAATCAAAGCTAGCGGCGCTTGACCCATATAATTTAAGCCGAATTCGCAACCAGATGAGATTTGATCACCGCCGTTCCAAGATGGTCCATTTTAATGCCAAAGGTATTAGGAAATCTATCGCGAAACTGCGTTTGCGGATTGGGGTTTTGGAACAGAAGGTAAAGATGACGAGGAAGAACCTTATAAGCGAAGAGCATCTTAAAGACCTTCCTGCTCCTCATAATAGACTTGTAGCATCCTTAAAGTTTAGCTTCCGAAATTATTATGGAATTGAATCTAAAGAAGTCGAGGGTTGTTCATTTTCCCTTATTGCCACGTGGTTAGGGTTGCTGTACGATGATTTGTTATCAGAGAAGGAAAGGAAAGAGTTCTTTTACCGCTACGGTGGCGTAGAGTCCATGCTGATGACGACAGAAGAAACAGAAGATGGGGAGATAATGGGTTGGGATTATTCAAGTGACGAAGATGACGAAATCGATATAGATGAAGACAGACGTGAATTGGATGAAGACAGAATGGAAGAAGAGGAACTGGAGCACAGAGATTATTCGGAGTTGGGATTTGCTTTGACTCTGGAGGATTATGATAATCCAGAGATGTTGGACTGCAAATCTCCCAATGTCACTGCAATGATGAAAAAATTGAGGAAGTTTTTGTTTCGAAGAGAACTGAGTAAAGATGACGTAATGGACGATTTGAACGTTTCCCAAATAAGGAATGTGTGGTCATTGAATCTGGATAAGAGGTGGAAGTTGTACAGAAAGTGGCGACAACTGAAATCGTATAGATTGGAAGAAAAAGTGAAGGTCCTTCACAGTCAGTTTGACAAGGAATGTAACCGTTTAAGGGAAGTGATCAAAGGAGAGGATTTGTTAATAATGAAAGCTAGTGACATCATTGGAATGACGACTACTGGAGCAGCCAAGTACCGCGATGTACTTCAAGTCATTGGACCTAAAATAAGTGAGTACGAGTTCCAATGATTCAATTTTGCAATGTTGTTTTAAAAGATATGTTTTATAATATATTATATATTATCAATTTTAATATTAATATTTAGGTAAATTTTAAATTAAATTTGAATTTTGAAAGAGCAAGGTCTTAATATGTTGCGTTTTAGATTCTAAATTAATTCCAAATTTCGCCACTGAAGAAGTGGGGATAATTAAATTATATCTCCATGGAAACAGTGATTTGTTTTTTGATATTGGCATTTCTGAAACAGTGATTTGTTTTTTTGATTTTGCTAGTTTCAAATCACAGATCACTGTCTGGCTTATCATAAGCTTAGTAATATAAGTTAATTTTTATTCTTATATTCTATAATTTCTGAATTCTAAATTGCAATTGATTAATTGAATTCTTTGCTTTACGAAATTTGAAGACCATCAGCTTCAAGTTTTGTGTGTTGGATTATATATGCCTAATTTTGTAGTATTATGTATTCATGACTACTTATTAAGGTAATTCAATATAATTTAATATATTTTATGTTTATACTTTAACTCAACATTGCAGATTTTGCTCTTTTAATAATTTTAATATTTTTAATAATATTTAAAAATTTTTAAAATTAATTTAGCATTTCTAATATTTCAATAGTTCTTTTTGGTAATTTAAATTTAATAATTAAGTTATTATATTGGATAATTTAATTTTAAATTTAGATTTAGATAATTTAGTTAATTTAAAAAAGTAATGAAGTGGCGACACACACTTTATTGCTTCATTTTATATTTTATATTTAGTTAATTTAGTCATTATTAGTATAATTTTAAATTTTAAATTTCAAATTTTAGATAGTTAAGGTTATAATTATATTTTAATTTCAATTTTAGTATTAATATTTAGGTAAATTTTAAATTAAATTTGAATTTTGAAAGAGCAAGGTCTTAATATGTTGCGTTTTAGATTCTAAATTAATTCCAAATTTCGCCACTGAAGAAGTGGGGATAATTAAATTACATCTCCATGGAAACAGTGATTTGTCTTTTGATATTGGCATTTCTGAAACAGTGATTTGTTTTTTTGATTTTGGTAGTTTCAAATCACAGATCACTGTCTGGCTTACATATATATATATAGGGTGTACCTGTATCTGTGCTGCCAAACTTAAAGGTTGTATTCAATCATGTAAAACAACGAATTAACATGGGTCTGGAAATGAGTTATTTCCAAGATATGAACGATGTAACAATACAGAAGTGTTGGCCTTTACGTCATAACGTAGTCATTAAATCGCTCCTCAGTAATCGTGACATGGCCTGCTCGTTCCCCGGATTTAAACCCTCTGGACCTTTTCGTACGGGGTTATTTTGAAGCATTCGTGTACACCACACCGGTTCCTGATGCCCACGCACTGTATGATCGCAGAGTGGATGGGAGCAACACAATTTGACATGCACCTGGCATCTTCGACCGTGTTCGGCAGTCAATAGAACGACGTTCTGTTGCGTGCATTGCGGCCGGTGGAGGACTTTTCGAGCACTTTCTGTACGGTCAGCACATCTGTATTATTCCATTGTTTATATCTTCGAAATAAAGCTTTTCCAGACCCATGTTTATATGACATTTATTGATTGCTTTGCATGATTGAATATAACCTCTAAGTTTGGCAGCACATTTCAGGTACACCCTGTATATATATACACTGTTACAAAAAAAATCGAAGAACCCTTAAACAATAATCTGATTATCCCGAAATTACGTATGAACATTCCTTTATACCACATATGCAAATGATTAAATTTGCAAGACCAATGATTGTTAATGTCGGTAATATCGCATGTTTCTGCTGCGCAAGTAGCAACGTATAAAATAGGTAACAATTGCAGACGGGTTATCTTTTCTCGTTGTCGGCATTGCAATACATTTAAAGCCGGACAGTGATGTGGAATTTGAAAAATACCAATACAAAAACCATATCACTTTTGCCAATTTATCTTCATGTCATCAGCTGCATAAGTGGAAATTAAAATTTAGAAAACAAAAACGCAATATTCTGAGACTTTGCTCTTTTTATTTAATTATAATATTATTGTTAGTATTTAAATTTAACACGTTTTGGAACATTGAGAAAAGATTTTGGCAAATTAAAAAAAAAATCTTGAAAAAATCGTCAATAGGAGAAATATGGCGCTGCTTCTTAATGCTTATTAAGACTATTAAAACGCGGACTTTTTCGTTAAACCAAAATGAATATCGAGATCTATTTTTCTGCCAATGCCAACCAGTAAAGAGGCCCATGTAATCTAATAGGCGTATGAATACATAGTTTCGATCCACGTGATTCGTCGTTTGTACAAGATGCCAAGATGGCGGCGCCAAATCGATTTTGGCTAATATCACCCATCAAAGTGTTGAAAAGGTAATGATCTAGATATTTATAAATATAAAATTCTCTCACATAGCTCTGAATGATGTAGGTAATCGCGAAATGACCATTTTAAATCGATTTGGAATCGTGTAGGCAATAATAGGGTGCGATATACGACATTTGACGTCGCGAAGTAATAAAAGTTCGGTTATTTCGCGATCTTCGAGATCTTGGATCCGAAAGATCGCGTTATAACCGAGCTTCTATATATTAATTCTTATCCGGGTTGAGGCTTCCATGGATCCTGTCCATGATAGATGTTGGTATAAATATTGCAGCCATTCCTCTGCTTGTTAGTCGAAAGGGAAACAAACACTACAGAAAAAAAAGCAACATCCAAGCGTGGGATAGGGATTTGAACCCACGTTCCGTCATATCTGCGTCGTGAAAGGCCGTCCCCTAGACCACTAGGATATGCCGGAACGGCGGTAATTTGTTTAAAAGAAAGAAAAAAAAATCCTATTCTATCCATATGCATAATTTATTTAGCAAAATCGTATTACTTAAAATTCATATTCTGATAAGATATGGTAATTAAACTGTAGATGAGGAAAGGTGAAAATTAAAATATTTTCATTTTCATTGAAATTACTAAAAAAATTAATAACATTGACATAAACATATTTCTTTTTTTTCCCGTTTTTGTTAGTGATTGTCGAAGAAGCAGCCGAAGTTTTTGAAGCTCACATAACTGCAGCACTGACGCCTCAAATTCAACAGTTAATTTTAATAGGTAAAATTATTTGGCTTATATTTTTTCATATTTCTTAGCTGTTTTTATAACTACAGTTTAATATCTTCTGAATTCCATGTTATTTAGGACTTATAGAGTCCGTTTTTTTTTAGGTTTTTTTTCGATTCCAACTTTTCATTTCCATGTCACTATATGTAAATTAATATTTTTTTAAATGTTGTTATTATAATAATAATCTTTTACTATATGGAAGTTGTGAAGAAAATTCTATGATGTTAAATTGAATTAAAAACAGGATAAATGCTGTTTCTATTTAAAAATTACTCAATATTGAAAAATCTTTTTCCATTTCTTTCTTACTTTTTTTTTTTTCTTTTTTTATAATTAAGAATATTTATATTATAAACAAAGGGCATAGGTAGCACTTATTTTGGGATGAGGCCAAGTTAAGGATTATAGTGAATAAATTTTGGAGGGGAGGGATGCAAGGTCCTCTCAACAGGCCATCCAACCAAAAAAAAAAGAAAGAAAATAAGGCCTATTCTGTATATTTCGTGGGATGGGACAGAGCCCTCTCTATCTTCCTCTTAATATACACCAATGTTGTGAAATTTAATTGTAAAAAAAAAAACATGATTTGGTTTGCGAGCTAACTTCCAAATACCTATACGATTAGATTCAAATAATTGCACCAAAAGGTAGTTTTTTTAAACTATTTCTATGGAATTAATGTGTTTTTATCGTAATTATACCAGAGACTTGTCTGTTGGTAAGTTTTTGATTCCTGTAGGTTCAGCTTCTGTCAAATCAATAGAAAAATGATTTTTGTACTGCTTATGTCAATTTTCAGCTCTATAATATAAATATTTTTTGAGTTTTAGCGACAATGATAGATCTTTGGTAGTACATGTCCCTAGCTTTTCTACTTACTGGTTGTATGTACAGTTTGTACACCAACATCATTAGAGATCTTCATAGAAGAACCTATGGTCACTTCTGAAATATCCCTTTGTTAAGATATGTGTAACAAGATCCAAGATCTATCCATTTGGAAGGTTTTCTTATTTTACATGAAATATGGATCACAACGTATACTTAAGTATTAATTTATATATATTTTTTTTTAGATTTCTGAAATTTCTGCAAATACACCTCAAATAGCAACCATTTGCAGTTCCCTTATTGTAATAGAAAAGTAATTAAATTTATTAACATTGTATTAGTATATTTGAGTAGGAAAAACATATGCACCAGAGCTCGTCTCATACCTTATCATTGCAAACTTGAACGACATATTCTACCCTAATCCGTGCACTGATCTTGCTGATTTTTGACAGCTTGTTAGTGATCAACGACCCAACTACCTTATAAACTATCAAAATACAAAATCCCTTCCAGATGAACGCCGGAAAACTGACTTTGCATCCACGGGGCCACTGTGAATTCTTGAACCGATCTCGGTGATTTTTGGCAGCTGGGTTATGATAACTGAGGGCCATATTGTTAATATTAATAACTGTTTACTGGTAAATTTCATAGTTAATATATCAACTCATTTTTTTTATTTTAAAAAACGAATAATAATTCATTTAAACTTTGAATTTAAATGTATTTTTTATAAATTGATAAAAAGTTGTTTACCACATTGTTTTTCCTTGCACAGGAGATCACAAGCAGCTGAGACCAAATCCTACAGTTTATCGTTTGGCCAAAGACTATAATCTGGAAGTTTCCATGTTTGAGCGATTAATTAAAAATGATGTGCAATATGAGACCCTTCAAATGCAGCATCGAATGAGACCGGAAGTATCTCGTTTACTGGTTCCACACATTTATCCAACTCTTCAGAATCATCCAATTGTATCCAAATATAAAGACATTAAAGGAATGAGATGTAATGTTTTCTTTCTGAATCACTCAGTTCCTGAAGATTCGGTAAGAATTTTGTGTAATTTTTTTTCTGTCTTTTTAGTATTAAGGTAAATGTAACGATATGCTCTGAACCACTTTGTTGATTGTCATTGAGATTCAGGCACTAGACATACAAGAATACGGTAGATCAACGTCTGTTATCCGATTTAATTGCGATCCATTATTTCGGGTATATCGAAAAGTTCGGATACCGGTAGTACAGATATTCGTGAAATTGTTTTGTTGTGTACGTGGCAGTAATCAAAAATGAATTTTGGCTATTCGCAGAGCTTTTCTGAGCCCAAAAATGGTCTTAAAGATAAAGAAAAATATAACAAAAAGTTCTTCAAAGTGTTGTTCTTAAAATTTTATTTTTAGTGATCCCATACTGAGAAGCTATTAAGATTCCAGTGTCTATGTACGTGTACGTAACGTCATCCATAAACCCCGAGTCATATGTCGTTGGACTCCCAATGGCCTGGAGGTTTAAAAATATCCTACTTCCGCTGCAGCACACTTACGGTTTTAAGTAGCTGTTGACCGATTCAAGAAATTGGGTTCTATCTGTGGTGAATCAGCTTTGCTATGACGAATGGGATATCCTCGATCCAGTGTAGCCATTAACCACTTTTGAGTCATTCGAATGGTGAAAAATGGGGGTCTAGATATACTAAATGAACTCAGTCTGCTTGAAATTATACAAGACCTTCGAATTACAATGGCAAAAAAAAACAAAAAAACTTAGCACATGAATCATTACTAGTGTCACTTTTAACAACACAAGCATTTGATGTATTGCAAATTGTACGTGGTCCCATTGTTTGATGTTTACTAGGAATCTGTGGTGACTTGGTTTTTAGCGACCCATTTGGGAGCTATTGTTTATATTGATTTCGGTCGCTGCTATTGCGTTTGTCCGTCCATGTCTGTCCACCCCTAACAACTCCCGTACGGAAGGTCGGATCGACAAACGAATTTCACCATCGTGTTCAGAGACCCACCCTGTAACACCTTAGGAATGGAGTATTTTCAGGGACCAGCGCCCCCTCATGTTCGAGATATTTGGCATTGTTGTCTTTATATTCCCGTAAAAACTGCCGAACGAAAGGTCAGATCGACCAACGGAGTTCACCATCATGTTCAGTCCCAAACAACATAGGAAGGGTCAACGCCCCCACCATGTTCGAGATATTTGGCATTGTTTTCTTTGGATTTCCGCTATTAGCTTAAATGTTAGAAATACTACCATGCCATTTAAGTTGTTAGCTATAGCTTAATGCTTAAGGTCTTGGACCCATAAACAGAAGGTTCGAATCCGTACATTTTAATTTTTTTTTTTTTTGATTTTTCTTTTTTTCCGAACTTTTTTTACTTTTTTCCTAAATTTTTTTAAATTTTTCCTTACGTTAATGTAAATTCTTATTATTATTATTAGTATTATTATTATTAGTATGTTTATTATTATTAGTATTATTATTATTAGTATGTTTCAAACCTTGGGTTTCCCCAGCAAAAACAATATGGCGGGTCAAGGACCAAAGCCAAGTGTAAAGATGTGTGCAAGAATGATTAGGGATGTGTGCTTGTGTCCATAAATTTCCTAACTATGCGTGTAGTGTTGAGTACCACAGCCTTCTGCAGTTGTGCATAAGTGTTTTTGTGAAGTCCTAGTGTGCTGAGACTGTGGTGCAATGTGTGAGGCACCAGACCAGTGGCAGACAGAACGATGGGTACAACACGTACTCGATCCTGCCTCCACTGCTTCTGGAGCTCATGTGCTAGATCAGTGTATTTACTGATCTTGTCTGCGTGAGTTTTCTGCATGTTCTTGCTGATAGGCACTGCAATATCAATTAGATAGGTCTGTTTGTTGACCTTATCAACAAGTGTGATGTCTGGTCTGTTGTGATGTATGGTTTTGTCTGTGTGAATGGGGCGGTCCCAGTATAGTTTATATGAGGGTGACTCTAATACGCTTTGTGGTATGTACTTGTAGTACGGGACCGTGCTCTTAATAAGTGAATGTTTGTGTGCTAGTTGTTGATGAACGATCGACGCTACCTGATTGTGTCGGTGGAGGTAGTCTGTTTGAGAGAGAAGGGGACAGCCTGATATTACGTGGTCGATCGTCTCATGCGTAGTGTGGCATTTCCTGCATTTGTCGTCATGTGTGTTTGCATCGTGTAGAATGTGTTTCTTGTAGTTGCGTGTGGAGATGACTTGGTCCTGTATTGCGATCATGAACCCTTCGGTCTCCCCAAACAGCTCACCACTCGTCAGCCATCTGTTCGACGCTTCCATGTCGACATGAGGCTGGCTGAGTTCGTGATGATGTCTGCGATGGAGTTCCTTACGAGCCCACGATTCACGCAGTGTGGGTGTCAGGGGTGGTGAGTGTTGGAGAAGAGTTTTCGAGGTTCAGGGGTGTGAGGTGTGTGTCAGCCTTGACAATGGCTGAGTGAAGTGAGGAGTCTTCTGCTCTTTGGTGGAAATGTTCCCTAAGTGTATGTACTTGTTTTTCGTGTAGGGTGATGAGGTTGATGAGTCCTCGGCCTCCCTCCTTGCGGGGAAGAGTCATCCTTTCCGTAGCGGACTTGGGGTGGTGCATGTTGTGTTTCGTGAATGTAGTGCGTGTTGCGCGTTGTAGTGCTTCGAGTTCGGTGTTTGTCCATGGAATTATGCCGAACGAATATGTTAGTGTGGGAACGGCAAAAGTGTTGATAGCTTTAATTTTATTTCTGGCGTTGAGTTGTGTTTTGAGGATTTTGTGAACTCGAGCAAGGTATGTGTTCTTCAGTGCATTTTTGATGTTTGCGTTGTCAATGACGCGCGCTTGCTGGAAGCCCAGGTACTTGTAGGTCTCTCCCTGTTCCATGGATTGGATGGCCAAACCATGGTCCAGTTCAAAACACTCCAAATTCAAAGTCTTCCCACGTATTATGTGTAACTTGCGGCATTTGTCAATTCCAAATTCCATCCCAATGTCTTTGGTGAACTGTGTGGTGGCTTGTAGTAAATTAGTAAGTTGTGCATTGTTTGTGGCATAGAGTTTAATGTCATCCATGTAGAGTAAGTGTGTGATTTTATATGGTGTCACAGTGCCTGTGGTAAGCCTATAACCGTGTGTTATCTAGTATATGGCTCAGTGGATTCAAGGTGAGGCAGAACCAAAGAGGACTCAAGGAGTCTCCCTCGAAAATACCTCTCCTTATGGGAATGGGATCTGTAGTGATGGAGGTGTTAGAGGTGCGTAGGTGTAATGTTGTGTTCCAACTCTTCATCGTGGCAGCTAAGAATGCCGTGATCTTGGGGTGTATTTTGTAGATATGAAGAGTGTGTAGGAGCCAGGAATGAGGGACAGAATCAAATGCCTTCTTGTAATCGATGTATGCGATATGTAAGCTCCTATTCTTCGCGCGTGCCTGGCGGAGGATTACAGAGGCAATAAGGAGTTGCTCCTTACAACCCTGGGAATTCCTGCGACAGCCCTTCTGCTGTTCGGAAAGAATGTTATATGTCTCGATGTGTGTGTAGATCTTGTCTGCGAGGCAGGAGGTGAGGAGTTTGTAAAGTGTGGGGAGGCAAGTGATTGGGCGGTAGTTTGCAGGTTGCGCTGTTTCAGTGTTCTTGCTCTGTAGGTATGTGACACCCTGTGTGAGGAAACGAGGCATGTGTTCTGGGTGTTGGATTATGTCAGTGAGTGTAAGCGCTAGTTTTCCATGCAGGGACGTGAACCTCTTGATCCAGAAGTTCTGGACTCCGTCTGCACCAGGAGCCTTCCAGTTGTGTGCATGTTTTAGTGCTGTCTGTATGTCTGCGAGAGTAATCTCATGGAAGGACATGCAGGGTAAGTGTTCAGTGAGTTGCTGTTCCTCTGTTATCCATGGTGCTTTATCATTGTGGGGGATAGGGTTTGACCACAGAGACGACCAGTATTCATGTAAATCCTCGCTGTTGGGAGTGTTTGTGTTAGTTGCAGTAGAGGAAGATGTAAGGGATCTGTAGAATTTTTTCTCATTGTATTGGAAAGTATTGTTCTGTTGTTTGCGCAGAGTGCACTGTTTGTATCTTTGTAATCTTTTTGCAAGTGCACTGAGTTTTTGTTTTAGTGTGTCGAGATGTTCCTGAACCTGGTTATGATGATTTGAATGTGAAGGGCTAGTATTTATGTGCTTGAATATCTTTCTAACCTGGGACATAAGTTTTTTTGTTTTGTTTCCTGCACAGTATTGTGTGAGCCTGGCTATGTCTCCTCTAAGGTCACTGATGCGGCCCTCAAGGCGACGTCTCCAAGGGGGGATGTATTCTTGTGTCCGTGCAGTGGCAGGTATGTTGTGTTGTTTGATTCCAAGTGCATGAATGGTTCCCTGTGTGGCACAGTAGAGTGTTGTATGTATGTCTTCTAATATTTGGATGTTGTCAAGGTGTTGTGGGATAGTGTGTGTGTTGAGATGGTATATGACTGTGGCGAGTTGTTTTGATGTGTGTACTTTGGGGAGTGGCGGCCTAAGTGTGGGGTTTGTGCCTGTGTATTGGGCGAGTACAGTGTATAAATGATCATGAGCTGCACGTAATATTTGATTAGTTGTATTGTTGGGGCATGTGTACTGAGGGGTAGAGATTGTTTCTGTGTTTTCCATAATGGTGTCTTCTGGTGAGGTGTGGTTTGGTGTCCTGTGGTTGGATTCAGCGACTTCTTCTTTAATTTGTGCAAGTATGCATGGGAGAATAAGATTGTTTACTACAATTGAACGTCGCTGATCCGCTACCCGCTGTTCGCTAAGCCCTAACGATGGATAGCGTGTGGTGAAAGCTTGGTGTAGTGCCTGTCTGTATCCTGTTAGTTGAGTACCTAACTTTGTAACAGTGAAGAAGTCGCGCATAAGATCCTGGTTCATCTGTGGTGACCATCGGATGCGCTGGCGTGGTTTCCCAGTCTTGGTGGTCGCCTGCTCTGACACAGACGAAACACTTCCGACTGTTCGGTCTGGATGGTGTTGCCCGGGCATTGTGGTAGCCATACTACAGGATGGGGTGCCACTTTCTCCACCACCACCTGCGGGAGACTGTAGTATATTTTTCGAACGGAGGCCTCTGCCTAACCCCCGAACGCGGGTGACTTTATCCTGCGCCACACCCGATGCAGCATGATCTATATTAGAACGTGTTCTCATCATAAATGGTTGGACCCTTTAGCCTACCCTAAAGCTAGTGTAGTTCCCGCCCCCACCGCGAGGAGGTAGGGTCCATGGGGGCTTATTATTATTATTATTATTTCTATGGGTCGCCCTTAAATTTACGCTTTAGCACAAAATTATATTCACTTTTTAAAGATTTTTATTTTACATTTATAAAAAACAAAAAAAACAAAAAACACATGCACAATTGTGTTGGTTTTTTTTGGAAAAAGTAATTAAAAATCCTTTAATTATCAAAAATGAATAAGTGTTAACACAATTCAATGTTTATGAATTACTCTCGACTGAATTTCCGAACCACATAGAATTTAAAGTTCTGCCACACCATCACAATAAAGAAACGTCCAGAGCTACCACAAGTTAAAATAAGGAGGAGTAAGTGCTCAAGAAAGAAAGTGCACGAGTTTAACTTTTAAAAACTCCATTAAAACCAAACGAAGTCCAATCAAGATTTAGCCAAGACGTCACTAAGGCATCTAGGACTCTTGCGATAAATTGTAGAATACATTCATAACTTTGTAAGAATTTTTGTATGTTTTTTGATGAAAATTTCAATGAACGTATTAGTTTCTTACGTAAATTCTCTTGTAAGTGAATATCTTTACAGTATTTCAATACTGGTGGCCAGTACAATTTCTGCAGCGTTAAACTACAGAATGGTATTTTCAAATTTAAATTTTTAATAGTTTATTTTTTTTTCTTGCTGGACTAAAAAAAAAATAGTGAAGAAAATACAAAACTGCACATAAGTAAACAAAAGGTTCTCGCGCCCTGAGCTATCATGTCAGGAATCTGGCACAGCTGTTTCAGCCTTATTAGGCTTCTTCAGCCAGATATACCCTTGATGATAGCTCAGAGTGCGAGACAAATATGAGAAAACCCTTTCAGCTCCCCGAAATGGCCCTCAAGCAAAGTCAACGCAACAATGATAAATAACCGTGCACTATCAAGGTATATCTGGCTGAAGCAGCCTAATAAGGTTGAAATAGCTGTCAGATTCCCGACATGATAGCTCAGGGTGCGAGAATCTTTCGTTTACTTGTGTGCAGTTTTGTATTTTCTTCAATATTTTTTTTTTTTTTAGTCCAGCAAAAATAAAAAAAAATCTATCAAATAATTTAAATTTAATATTTTTTGAGTTTTTCCTCCATAAAGGCATAAACCACAGTATAAAGTGAATTGTAGGTATAATTTAAAACCAAAACACTAAATGACAGTAGGATGTCTTCACAAAATAAGCGATAGTTCTCTTAAGAGATGTGTGCATCATAATGCGCATTATGAGAATTGGCAACATGGCTGCGTAAATGCTTGCGATTCACCATCTGTTAACTGTTTTAACTTCAATGATATAAATAAAATGCAAAATAAACTTACATATTTAAAAAAAATAGCCGGAAGGATCATTTGTTTCAGCTTATAAAGCTTTCACGCCGTGATCTCTCTCCATCCTTTTATGCTGTCTTAACTTTTCTATGAATATCAGTTTAGTGGCTACCTGTAACCGCCATTTTGCTCTTTGCTCCGTAGCATTGGAGCGGAGAAATTTTTCGCTCCTCTCGCTAGAATGGCGCTTAGATCGACGATTCATTTCTGGATTTCCGGGGAGCAGGAACGATTACGTCATTGCTCACTTATTGAAGAGCTGGTAATTAGTATAGAGCAGGATGGAGATAATAATATTCTGATATCTCAGTCTTTCACAACAGAAAATCCGAATGTCGTGTGAAACTTTCCTCATACAAAATACTACATGTACAAATGTATGGGGCAAGAGCATATCAAGAACTAAATAAAATTGGATAGCTTTTTTTTTAAAAAAAACGCTCTAAATTAGCGAAAATGTGTTATCGTAATTAAATATTTATGGATTGAACTTGGACAGTACATATCACTATGTAGGAGAATTTTAAGTCATACATGAGAATTCAGAGCTGCCATCAAATGGTAAATAGAGGAAGCAATAAAGATTTTAATGTGCCTCATTTAACTTAAAAAAAGACAACTAAGGGAGGCACAAGATACAGAAAAGGATTCGGACATTTTTGAGCCTGTCGTGGAGGGTAAATCTGGCTGACGAGTTCTAACCAGGACGAATCGACCGTCCCTGATTCCGATGATGATGATGGTTCAGGGTACGAATCCTTTTCTTTTTCTTATGTGCCCCCCCCCCCCATCCCTTTAATTCATTTTTTTTTGAGGGGGAGGGGAAGGAAACAATAGCTGTAAAAAACACTGTTAAGATTTAACTAACAGACTTCCCTTTTTTTTTTACTAATACTGATGTCATTTACGCATTTACCTTTTCCGACTGGAATGGAAGTTGGTGTATATCCAAGTAACCTCTGTCATAGTAACGTAAATTAGTGGATTACTAAAAGGACTGTTATCCTTACTTCAATATTGTTTTGTCTTTTAATACATATCTAAGGTGTGAATTTCTGAAACCATATGCAAATTTCTCAATTTTTCTTTTGTATTATTTTTTTCTACCTTTTAGTCTTCTGATCAAAATCAGAAGACCTTATATTCCCGTTTTTGAGGACAAGCATCATTAAAATCTCATTAAATTATCATTAATCACAACGATCGCAACAATTGCGTCCTTTAAATGTAATTGTTGCGAATTCATAATAACAAGGAAATTAAAGCAATATCAATGATATCAGAAGACGTTGCAAAGCATTGGGATTGGTTTACTAATCGCTTTCCCTACCTTGTTTTTTTTATTATTATTTTAAATCAAAAATCGTAACCAACTTTTCTAAAGTATTGATTTTTTTTTCCCTATTTTTCAATGTTTAGCTAAAATTCCCTAGGAAAGTGAGGACCATAAGATCACTCAGTCTGTCTGTGTGTGTGTCCGTGAATTTCCTCGTAACAGCTTTTGGATGCATTTGCTTGAAACTTATCTAAGGATTACATACGAGTATTCCGAGATACGAACAAGCCTTCGAGCAAATTTTTGCTTTGAGATACGAGTAAAGATTTGAGATAAGAGCACGTTTCCAGACGCCAACACCCTGGTAAATTGTCTACTGGTCGTGCATTTTGACGACACGTGCCATACTCATTTCCGTAAAATTTTGAAAGGGAGACAGAAAGAAATCTCCCTCGATAGGTATTTCGTTAAAAGGCCTGTCCCAAGTGAAAGTGAGGGAGAAAAAAGTTAAGAAAAGTGAAGAAAAGTAAAGAATATAAATCGAAAAAAAGCAACAACAAAAAAAAAATACTTAAGCTAAGTTGATTCCGTACACTTCGTAACTTACCTAAACTTAGAATCAAGTGTCTACGTACGGGCCAACTCTCTTCCCTCCCTCCCTCCGCACATGCCTCATTTAGCCGCCACTATATCGTCTGTCAGTAAGAACTCATAATTAAAACCACATTTTATTTTATATCACAAGAATCCCTATATACTATGTATAATTTTTTTGGTGTGTGTATGTTTCTATAGCAATTAAAAACATGTTTGTTCCATTACTATTAGCACTAAAATAAGGGAGCTTTATAGAGGGCCAGAACGGATTAATTTTTTTTCTGTCATTTCTTTTGGGACAAAATGATTTGAGATACGAGCACCTCGAGTTACGAGCTCGGTCCTGGAACGGATTGTGCTCGTATCTCAAGGTATTACTGTATTTGAAATGTTTTTCAAATGGGTTCCTGTCGAGAAGTTAGCGTGAGAAGGAAGACAAAAATTCCCATAGAAAAGCATTGGAATTTAAACAATGGATTTCTTCCTTTATTTCTATTAATATTTGATTATTTTGACAATTAATATTAATCCTTAATCCATGCATTGTTTGATGTGATTTAAAATTAATGAGCCTGTCTAAGTTTAAGAAAATAAATGCAGTTTTTTTTTTTTAACTGCAGGAATATTGATTTTTTGCTAAACTGAACTGCCAAAACATTAGAGACACTTAATAACGTGTAGTTCCTCCCTTCGCCCGAATAACAGTGGCATGACATGAAGTGGACGAGTTGTTGGCGTCTTTGCGTGGGTGTATCCAGCCAGACACGTTCAATGGCTGTCGTTATGGTACCCGTATTTTGGTCGACGACTAAAAAAAATCATCGGCCCTTTATAGTGAGCTGGGGGGGGGGGCCACGAGCCGGAAACATCCTCTTTACTGCTGTCTCTAAAATTTTGGTACTTAAGGAAATCTTTATTTGCTTCTTAATGTTATTTATAAGTGCAAAAAAAATTCTTAATGCTTATAAATTCTACTTCTAGGTCTTTCATTCCAAAACGAAAGCAAATTATTTCGAAGCGGAGTTTTTAGCCAAGCTATGTCGCCATCTGCTAAGGCAAGGAAATGAGCCCTCGAGTATCACCGTTCTTACTACATACGCTGGACAACTACACGCCTGCCGCGATCTGTTAAGGGACAAAGAGTTCAATGATGTTAAAGTGACAGTCGTGGACAGCTATCAGGTATGCCTGTGAATAATTACACCAAAGTGTCTGGGTCTTGGAAGAGATTTTTCTTCTTAATTTCTTCATCTTATTGTTGCATGCAGTGGTTCTCAAAACTTCAGGGTGACGACTTAGGTAGCCACCTGCCCCGTATTTACTGCCAAAAAATTATATGTCCCGTTTCATCAGTTGATTTCGCTTAATGAAAGAAACAGCTCAAGGATAATAAAAATACTGAATTTTTTATTTTAGTGTAAATCTAATACTATTGTCTTCGCCAAAAAAAAGGGATTCCATATTAAGAATTTTTTTTTGATGAATTGGTGTTTTTTCTGGGAATTCATTACTTCACAGTAAATTCAAAATGGCGTCCTATTGGGAGCAAGCTACGATCAGCAAGAAAGGAGAGACTCTTCATAGTAAGCAAGGGGTGAAATTTGGAATGTTTTCCATTATTTCAAGAGTAATAGTGAGGACAAGACTTAATTGTTAGAGAAGACTGCTCTGCTTTGATCAATGTATCCACATCCACAGTAAAGCGAGTAGTTAGCGAGGGAAAAGGTTTGACGAAAAAAAACTTTCCAGTCCTGGAAAACTTAACGATGAAAACAAAATTTAAAAATACTTTGTATTTAATAATGGCTTTGTGAATAAGTCAGAATTAAAGATTATTAATAAAAATGAGGATTTTTAGGTTGGCTAAATTTTTATTGAAATTTTCGAACATAATTTATTTTCTTTTCAGATATCAATTTCACGTAGTTTAAAAAAATCGCCACCAGATGTCGCGATAAATACCCGACATGATCAATTCATCAAAAATGACCAAAGGTGGAATCTCTTCCTTTTTTATCGAAGACAATAGAGCTCAGTTTTGAGGACTGGAGAGGACCAGATATCAAAGTAACTGTGCTCATGTCTGTGGTCAAGTTGGACCATGAAGAAGCCTCATAACAAATGTAATGGATATCCGTCCAGCCGTTTTAGCGCAATGCGTATAAAATGGGCAAACAAAGAGGACAAAAATGTGCAAATGGAATACAGTAGCATGTTCAGTTAAAAATCATTTAGTTTAAGTATAAATAGTGGTTACTAGTCTAAAATCAAATTGTTTGAACCTAAATCTCATGGAAAATTAAGAGAACTCTTTTTAAGACTCTGTTAAATAGATATCGTTTACAACGGAATGAGAGAGTCATAAGAAAAAAAAACTCAAAATCAAATGTAGATCCCGTATGGGACTAAGAAGTGGTTCCTTATTTCCCTGAGTGGGAGGTGGTAACCTAGTGGCGAAACTCCAACAGTTAGGGGCGCAGATAAATCTTTTTCATGGATTTTTTGGAGGGTCCGCAAATTAGTGATTATCTTTTTTTTTTAAATGAAAAAAAAAGTTTTAAAAAAGTTTCCATATATTATCCCAATGCAGCTTTGTTCCATAGCGTTTTTTAGCGAGCATCGTAGGGACGAGCGTTTTAGGATTTCTGAGTATGTATAAAATTCGCTCCTCAGCTCCAACCGGGAGTCGGAACCCCATGAATCATTGGACTCCCCATGGGTTGCAGGTGGCCGTTGACCCTGGTATGGAAAATAATCGTGGTAATTGGACGAAATTGGGGTCAATCTAACCTGAATCGACTACACTGAGAGCGAATACAGTATTGGGCAAAACAAACAGTAGTGAAAGAAGAAACCTGAAATGGGAACAGTAACTTTAATTAAATATCAGTTATGTAGTACAGGAATATCCTAACTTAGCATTAACCATCCAAGGTGTGTATAGTATGTTTAAAGTATTCACCGTTACGACAGACACGCACTTTGTACAGTTCCTGCAAATTTTTCTATCTTGAGGTGACACGGGCTTTTCATAAAGAAACTGCCTGCACGCCATAGCACGGCGTTCCAAAAGACGGCCAGGTTTCAAAAGACGTTTGTTCGTCGCCGTCCCGTGCACTCTTCACGCTGTTTCAGCACACTACCTGTATGGATCACACTGTCAGCTGGGACGTGTTTCCGAGACGTGATCTGAAACCGCTCCTTCCCAAGGCTCGGTCCGTCTTATCATCCTAGACCTATGAACGGTTGTAATATTCGATTAAACATTACCGTTTCTTCTGTGCTTAGAACAATTTGCTTCCGCTGATTCAAAGCTGATACCAGTTACAGTCAGTATTTAAATAGACCGCGACGTTCGGACGTCCTATTACGGTGGTCTCAATTATAGCCCTATTATCGCGTCGTCAAGTTTTGCTATTTGTTTTGCCCAATACTGTACGATAACTTCAACGTGGCCGCTTCTGGTTCAAGATTCCCTATTTATTCAGTCACTCAGACGGTGCAAAATGTGGTTAAGACATGCTAAAATGAACTCAGTGCTGGCATCGCTTAAAATTATATTTGATCTTTGTATTGAAGGCTTGATTAAATGAGTTTTGCGCGCCAATCAATAGTAGTGTCACTTTTAACAACGCAATCTTTTGATAGATTGCAATTCGTAAGAGGTTGCTTTGTTTTGTGTTTACTACAAAATGCGTATTTGACTTGTTTCAAAAAAATATTATTTTGTAACGTGCACGGTTAATATTTGTATCATTTAATATATTAAAACTGAAAATATTCCAAATTATATGATATATCCAAATTGCAGGATTGTAATTTTTCGTCATGGATTAAAAGGTTAAAATCAGGACGTTTCAGCCTAACCTGTAGGCTATTTTCAACTGTGCTGCTGGCTCGGATAACATACATTTAAATAGTTTTTATGACAGTATTTCATAATTCATGGTTAATAGTAGGGGTGTTGGCTATGTGCCAAGACTCTCTCAATGTGAGTGAGAAAGTGCTGGGGGCTTGGTCTATTATTTGAATATTGTCAAAGTTGGAGGTATGGGTTGTATTTTTGCTATGGAAATATAAAATGGATTTAAATTCATCTTTGTTATTGTAATTGTACTGGTGCTGTTTCAGTCTTTTATTAAGAGTTTGGGTAGTATAACCAATATATTTCTTATTGCAGCCATTGCATGGGATGGCATATACAACATTAGTTTTAGTTTGAATATCCACTTCATTATTAGTTTTCCGGTATGTTAATTTGTTACTAGTTCTGTTAATTACCTGAATATTGTGCTTTTTGAGACATTTTTTGATGTTATTGTTAATGTTCTTTATTTTTTGATGTTATTGTTAATGTTCTTTATATATGGAATAACTGCATACGGTAGTTTGCTGTTGCTTGTTAGGTGTGGAGGAGGGTTTTTGATTACAATATTTGGCTCTATTGTCATTTTTATTAATGTATTTGATAGGATAGTTAGATAGTGTAAATAACTGATATAGATAGTCAATTTCTTTTTGAAGCAATTTTTGATTTGTGGAAATCCTAAACGCCCTACTGAAATAATTGAACAATATGTTATTTTTTTATGTAATTAGGTATGCTGGAATTGTAGTCTATTATTTTATTTGCATGTGTAGGTTTTCTGTAGACGTTAAATTGAAGTTTTAGATCTTATTATTTTACAATCCAGAAATGCCAAGAATTTATTTTTTTCTATTTCTAGCTCAAATTTTATTGATTGGTGCATTGCATTAATATTGTTTAGTATGGTAACAATTTCATTTTTGCTTACTATGGCAAAAATGTCATCAGCATAACGATAATATGTTGCTATGTTAGATTTTTTAGATTGAAGAAATTTAGTTTTAATGTATTTCATCACATAGTCCGCAATTAGGGCAGAGGCAGCTATGCCCATGAAAACCAAACCCCTTTATTTAGTTTATATATTTGTTTTTGATAATTAAAGTATTGGTTGCTTAATAAGATGTTTAAAAGATCCATAAATGTATTGAAATCTATTCTATATTTATTAATGAGGGTTTGTTGGTCAATGAGGTTTTCTATAGCATCTCGGATTAGTTGATGATCCAGGGAGCCATATAAATTTATAACCTCTAAAGAAATCATAATATTATTAGTTTTTAGGTATGTTTGTTCTTGCTGTAATTTTTGTTTGAAATCATATATATTATAACGTTGTAATTGGGGCAGCTATCACTAAGACAATTTTTTAATATTTCCGTAATGTAAGCAGAAATAGTTGCAATGGGGGCATTAGTACAGTTAATTATAGGTCTGCCTTGAAATGTGTTATTGATCATAGGTTTGTGCGTTTTAGGCTTCATGGCTATGGTTGGGAACTTACTATGCCTTACTGCTAATTTTTGCTGCATGGGTTGGTTAATTAGTTTTTGGTTGTATAGAGATATAATTTCTTCATTAATTTTGGTTTCAATGGTACTGATTGCAAATTTTTTAATTTTTTGAATATCATCCCCTAATTTATCAATATATTCCATAGTCATATTAGTATATTGTTCATCGGTTAAAATGACTATTTTTTGGCCTTTGTCTGCTTCAGTAATTTTTATGTCCTTCAGTTGTTTTATTTCTTTATATGCCAATTTTTCTTCAGGTGTTCGATTGCTAACCTGCTGATAAGGGTTACAACGGAGGATATTTTTTATTTTCTTCCTTATAGTTTTTTTTTCTCATCCTGAGTTATGTCTTTGTTTCTTCTTAAGGCAGATTCGATTCCGTCAATAATTTCCAATTTTGGCATTTTGGAGTAGGTCATATTATATTTTAATCCTTTTTCTAGTTGGCTCTCCTGCTGCTTATTATATTCAAATAATAGACCAAGCCCCCAGCACTTTCTCACTCACATTGAGAGTCTTGGCACATAGCCAACACCCCTACCATTAACCATGAATTATCAAATACTGTCATAAAAAAACTATTTAAATGTATGTTATCCGAGCCAGCAGCACAGTTGAAAATAGCCTACAGGTTAGGCTGAAACGTCCTGATTTTAACCTTTTAATCCATGACCAAAAATTACAATCTTGTAATTTGGATATATCATATAATTTGGGATACTTTCAGTTTTAACTTTGAAAAAACATTCCCAATCAAAGATTTAATATATGTTTCCAAATATGTTGTTTTTTCAGGGTAAGGAAAACGACATTGTTTTGCTATCCTTTGTTCGATGCAACGAAGAAGGGAACATCGGCTT
>JAFIDM010125680.1:23015-38214 GCA_023159025.1 Thereuonema tuberculata | reverse complement strand
CCGGTGTCGGTCGGGGGGCAGGGACACCACACTTGGGTGGGAGGAAGCCAACACAAAGGCTGAAGTGTCCCACCCCCGACCGACACCGGGACCTTATATTTAGGCCCCTTCTCGGGCCCCCCAAGTCAATTGCAAATAAGGAAAAATTCGCTCTCCTATGGGGGGCAGGGACACCACACTTGGGTGGGAGGAAGCCAACACAAAGGCTGAAGTGTCCCACCCCCGATCGACATCGGGACCTTATATTTAGGGCCCTTTCTCGCCCCCCCCCCCAAGTCAATTGCACAAAGGGAAAACTTCACTCTTATATGGGGGACAGGGACACCACACTTGGGAGGGGTGATGCGACACAAGGGCCTAAGTGTCCCACCCCCGACCGACACCGGGACCTTATATTTAGGGCCTTTTCTCGGGCCCCCCTCCAGCAAGTCAATTGCAAAAAGGGAAAAATTCTCTCCTTTGGGGAGCAGGGATACCACACTTGGGTGGGGGGATGATGACACAAGGGCATAAGTGTCCCATACCCGACCGTCACCGAGACCTTATATTTAGGGCCCCTTCTCGGGCCCCCTTAGTCAATTGGAAAAAGGGAAAAATTCGCTCTCCTATGGGGACAGGTCCACCACACTTGGGTGGGGGATGGCGACACAAGGACCTAAGTGTCCCACCCCCGATCGACACCGGGACCTTATAGTTACGGCCCCTTCTCACCGAGCCCTTTCTTTCTTTGAGTGGCATTGCAACTCATGCCGGGTACAGCTAGTTTATTTATAAAAAAAAAACTGACACTGGTCCAAACAAGAGAAATTATAAATAAGAATTGCATACTTGTTTTGAACAATATAGGTAGCTTACACTTAGCACACAAATGTACAGTTTTTGTTCTTTTGCCGGTGAACAGAATGAGCATCTCTTTCATTTATTTATTTCTAATTTTAGGTTCTTTTCATTTTCTGGTTCGTAAAAAAAAATTACGTATCTATAGTTGTGGGTCCATGGGACCGATGCGTATACCGTTATTAACCTTTGGAACAGCGAACGAAACATGTCCTCCCCGCTACACGCGCTTGGGCCGAATGTTGAAAGGTACCTGGGAGCTGGGGAAGCTACAGTGCCCGCGGAGACTCCTACACGCGTTTGAAAAGTGAATGTGGGTCAACTGGACCACAACTACAGTTAAGGATAACACGACTACAGTTAAGAATAAATTACTGCGTCATCCGACGCCAGCAACACCTTTTCCTACAAACTGAGTAGGCAAGAAGGATTTAATAATAGAATAGAAGATCCAAAACAAGACAAACCGGTAATTTTAAAAATAAGCTTAACGTGCTGCAATATTAACAAGTAATAAAGGAAAAGAAAAACACCACCTAAATAAGAGAATAAGAAGAGATTGCCTTTTCCTACAAGCTGAGTGTTGCTGGCGTCGGATGACACAGCAATTTATTTTCTTGTTTTTTATTGTTGATGGGACCACTGCCAGGCTGACAGTGGTTTTCACCAAGAAGAGCTTGCCTTTCTGATTTGGTTAGGGTGAGGCTGGGTTGGGCTGATGAGTCGGTTGAAGGACGAAACGGCCGTCCCCAACTCCTCCCCATAATCTAAAATCAGAAAGGTAATCTCTGCTTATTCTCTTATTCATTTGCTGTTTTTCTTTTCCTTTATTATTTATTTATATCTCTATTGTTTTTGTGCGTTTGGTCCTTTGTATTAATATTAATGTTTGTATTATTTTAAAGATATATTTAACATTTTAATACATTTATTAAACATTCACGTAACAATTTTAAATAAGTACACTTTTTTGAATAATACTTCATCTGAAAACATTCAAAACATAGAGCAATTTCGCACCAACCTCGTTTGATTGCATACAATTTTTGCGAAATGAAAGTTGCGTTTTCATTCTATTACCAACGTGTAATTTTGCAGACATTTAAGGAAATCTTTTTGTCTGTAGAAGTATACATCGCATTGTTGACAGATAGATGCACATTCCAGTGGAATCACTTTGATAGTTTATTTTATTTTATTTACATCTTTATTTTTCTTATTTATTTTAGTAGATTTTTTTCTTGCATTTTTCTAATTTTCAAAATAAAAATCCTGATAAGAGAAAATAAAATACTATTTCAGGGATGAGTTGTGAGTTTATTTGGTTTTCGCTCATAACTTTTCACCCAGAGGTCACCTTATTCAATTTTGGGTATCATTCTTTTTCTTTTCTTGAAAATCTGAACAAATTGATATGTGACCTTTGGGTCAAAAGTTATGAGTCAAAATAAAGAAAAGAGGAGGGACCTCTCAGAGGGAATCAAAATAACACACAAGCTCTTTATTGTTATTAATAATCATAATAAGCACTATAGCTTACTCGAAGCACTACAGCGTAAAACACGCACTACATTCACGAAACACAACATGCACCACCCCAAGTCCGCTACGGAAAGGATGACTCTTCCCCGCAAGGAGGGAGGCCGAGAACTCGTCAACCTCATCATCCTACATGCAAAACAAGTACACACACTTAGGGAACACTTCCACCAAAGAGCACAACACTCCTTACTATACTCAGCCATTGTCAAGGCTGACACACAACTCACACCATTGGACCCTTCTCCAACACTTACTACCCCTAACACCCACACTCAGCAGCTGCGTCAATCATGGGCTCGTAAGGAACTCCATGGCAGACATCACCACGAACTCAGCCAGCCTCATGTCGACATGGAAGCGTCGAACAGATGGCTAACGAGTGGCGAGCTGTTTGGGGAGATTGAAGGGTTCATGATCGCGATACAGGACCAAGTCATCCCCACACGCAACTACAAGAAACACATTCTACACGACCCAAACACACATGACGACAAATGCAGGAAATGCCACATCACGCATGAGACGATCGACCACATAATATCAGGCTGTCCCCTTCTCTCCCAAACAGATTACCTCCACCGACACAATCAGGTAGCGTCGATTGTTCATCAACAACTAGCACACAAGCACTCACTTATTAAGAACACGGTCCCGTACTACAAGTATATACCACAAAGCGTATTAGAGTCATCCTCACATAAGATATACTGGGATCCCCCCATTCACACAGACAAAACCACACATCACAACAGACCTGACATCACACTTGTTGATAAGGTTAACAAAGAGACTTATCTCATTGATATAGCAGTGCCTATCAGCAAGAACATGCAGAAAACTCACGCAGACAAGATCAGTAAATACACCGATCTAGCACACGAGCTCCAGAAGCAGTGGAGGCAGGACCGAGTACGTGTTGTAGCCATCTTACTCGGGAAATTATAAGGAAATTATATAGATTTACATCAAAAATTTGAGCGACATGAAAATTATTAATAATCTCGCATTTTTTTGTTTTGAGATGCCATTTTTAGATATGTGGATGATTAAAGTATTTCTATATTACATCCTTCAAATAGATATGAGGATTTCAAATGAGGAAGATATGTTAATAGTGACCCGTCATTCTCAAATAATTGCTACTATTTTTTTCTACTAAGATAGAATGAATGACGAATTCTGAAATTCTTATTTAAAAGCCATTAAGTAAGAATATCTGAAATTTTTTTATGTGAATGCAATGCGTAATCGGTACGAGGGTGAAGATGTATGTTTATCTCTATATCAGAGATTTGGGACCAAGGTAGAGTATCATAGTAAATAAAGCTTGTGCAAATGTAACTGTAAATATTCCTCTGAGAGTCTGTTGATTCCTTTTTTTCTTTGGAATGGCTTTTTGTTGAATAAAGGCCAACTGCAAGTCGCTAATTCTCCAAATACTAGAAGGAAGTAACTGAGAATGTGGTAGACAACATAACATATAAAATTAGCACTAAATTGCTTTTTTGTTTTGTTTTGTTTTTTTGATACTATATTACGATATAACTTAATGTTACTGATTCAACAACAAAAAATTCGATTTGAAACTACAGTAAACTCTGTGCGCGGCAATTGCAGATAAGCGAATTCCGTGGATAATCCGAAATAGGACGAAAATCAACACAAAACTGCTTTTAACATATTTTATTTATATTAAAATGGCAATATATACAGTTAAAATAAATACATTATAAACAATGATTTTATTTTAAATTATTTATTTATTTTTAAATTTTATTATTACGGGAAGGCTATTCCATAATTTAGTGTAACCTGCCGGCCTAAGCTACGCCCACAAGGTCGTTCTTTAAATTGCTTGTCTATAATTGTTTTCTCATAGTTAGCCTCTTTTATTGTTTACCTTATTCTATCATTTAATTTTTTCTTTTTAATTCCGTAATTTATAGTACAGTGAAAAAAAATGGAAACTGAAGAGGTCCGCGGATAATCGGGAGTTTAGTGTATTGAGAATCAGGCTCTTAAGGTCCCGACTCAAAAACTGCAGGCGACTACAAACCTTTAATTAATTTTATATATTTCTTTTTCCAATGCACCTAGAATTCTGAAAAGTTTAAAATGAACTTGTGAAGCACCAGGACTTTCTATTTTCTTGTTTTTAATTTTCAAAGTTTTCTACAATTAATTAAATTAAAACTCAAAAACAGTCAAATTTTTTTGGATGTTTTCGAGGTATTACTCGGTATTTTCAACTCAAAAAAATTTGACGAAAACTTGAAATGATAAAAAATTTGTATAATAATATTTTGTATTTAAAATATTTATTAAGGTAAGCGCCAAAATATATAGTACTGAAACTCGCGCATCTCGAGCACGTGGTTGCGTTTGTCGGCGGGGTATAGCTCCAGCTGCACGTGTTCGCAGTAGTGAAAAGGAAGTTGTATTGTGCAGTTGTTGTTGGAAATGGGTCTCTCGACGGAGGAAAAAGTATTTATAGTTGAGCATTATTTCCGCTCATACGGAAGCGGTCGTGAAGGTGGACCGAGTTTGAAAAAGGTGGCAGAAGATTTAATAAGACGGCACCAAGTAACACAGTTATGCTGTCTATTGTTACGAAATTTCGCCGTTCTGGTAGTGTACTGTGTCAACGGAAGGGGAAGTCTGATCGACCAGTAACTGTTTCGACAAATGAGAATCACGCACGTGTTCTCCAGCAGGTGCTGCATTCGCCCCGACGAAGTCTACGACGAATGGCCTTGAAACTGAACGTCAGCGGTACGTCCGTTCGTCGATTGTTTAAGGACATAGGTGGATTTCCGTACGGGATACAGATTGGTTTCGTTCAGAAACCGCTATATAGTGCACGTGTGACGATATGGTGTGCCATCTCAGCACACGGTTTATTAGGCTCCTATTTCGTTGAAGATGGGGAAGGCTCTTACCGTCACCCAAGAACGCTACAAGGGTTTATTGATCGAGCCACTTCTTCAGGATTTGAGAAGGTTCTGTCATGCAAGGAACATTCAGATGGTATCAACAGGACGGGGCGACCAGCCATACCGCTCGAGCATCTCTAGCCATGCTGCAGGAAAACTTTCCAGGACGAATCATTTCACGTGGAACTGACTTTCCATACCCGTCCCATTCCCCCGATCCTACTCCACCTGATGCCTACTTGTGGGGATGTTAAAGGAGAGTGTGTTCAACTGTGAAGATCCACCAAGAACTGTGCCTGCATTACGTGAGCCAAATCATCTCCTTTTGCAGCAGCCTGCAGCAACCTTTGTTTCAGGATATGTTTGAGAATCTGCGTGAACGATATGAATACTGTCTACAGCGAGACAGTGCACACTTTGAACACTTATATTATGCATACCGTGGTGAATCAACACGCTAATAGTGTGTGTATGTTAATTTCTTTTGAGGAGAAATAAACTCACAGATGACAATAATGTAATTTTGTTCATCTTTTCATTTCAGTACTGTCTATTTTGGCGCATACTGTATTAGTACAATAGTTAATTTTTAAAAAATACTTTAAACTTACACAATTTTTATTTCTTTAAAAATTAACTGTTGCACTAATAATAAATATTTTAAATACAAAACATTATTTTATAAATTTTTTATCATTTTAAGATTCGTCAAATTATTTGGAGTTGAATATATGGAGTAATACCTGAAAAACACCCAAAACATTGACTGTTTTGAGTTTTAATTTAATTAATTGCATAATATTTTGGAAATTAAAAACAAGAAAATTGAAATCTCAGATGCTTCACAAGTTCATTTGAAAATTTTCAGAATTTTAGGTGCATTGGAAAAAGAAATATATAAAAGAAATCAAAGGTTTGCAGTCGCCTGCAGCCGCTTGAGTCAGGACATTAAATAGGGACAGTAATGTTATTGTGAAAGTAAGAATCCTTCATATAATAGGTCATATGGATTGATGAAATTAAAACTTTGCAGGGTTTATATAGGTAACACTGATACGCATTTTTTACCTTTCAGTCTGCTTCACGACAAAAAACAACTTATTTTAATAAATTCAACTATCCTGAATCCGAATCTATATTCAGAATTTTTGTATCAGGTCAAGTTTTTTTTTTATATTCAACTTAAAATAAAAAAAAAAAAAAGAAATTTGGCAAACTTCATAATTAAAAGAAAATTAATTAATGGGATAATCTGAGTTGTGAAGGTGAAGACAAGTGAAAAATCTTAACTAACTAGTATAAAAAATTTAAATTGATTCTGCTGATGTAAGATTGGTTAGTTGTCTCTCGAAATCTTTCGCCGTTTTGATGCTCTGCGGTTACTCTCAGAAGATTCCCTTTTTATGCACCAACAATAACCTGCCAACATAGATTCATTCCACTATTTGATATCTTGATGAAACCTTTCACCCTGCTCCTCACTCATAGCACCAAGATTTTCAGGGACATAATTGGTGTGGCTGTGTAAAAAATGAAGTTTAACACTCATTTTGGAACCCAGTGTTTTGAAATTTGTTAACATTTCATCAACAAGTTCTTCATAATTTTCAGCATTTTTGTTTCCTAGGAAGTCTTCAGTCACACACTTAAAAGACAACCATTAAGATTTTTCTGTATCCTTCATGACGGACATGAAATTTGAATCTTTCATCAGATCGCGTATCTGTGGTCCTTCGAATATACCAGCTTTAATTTTTGCCTCGGTCTTTCTAGGAAATTTCCGTTTTAGAAACGGAATTATGTTGCATTCATTACCAAGACTAGTAACAAATTGCTTCATGATTCCAAGTTTAATATGAAGTGGGGGTAAAAGGACTTTTTCTCTAGGAAAAGGTGATTCGAACAACAAATTTTTACATGTTTTGGGTAATAAGTACAAAAAAAGGCACATGCAATTATATTAATTGTAAATTTTATATTTTACACTCATTAACAAAAAAAAACTACGACCTCGAAGGAGTTGTCCGATGGAGACAAAAATTGCTGGAGGAAGATTATGTACAGAATAGAAAATGATTAAAATTTCAGAGAAATTGAATGATTTATTTCAGAGTTACAAAGTAACGAGCTCAATAAGGTGCTGACCCACCTCTACCCTGAAAGCAAGCTGCCACACGACGTGGCATAGAGTGATAAAGCTCCCTGATGGTCTCCTGCGGTATTTCTTGCCAAATTTGCTCCAATTGTTGGGCTAGGTCATCCACAATCCCTGGTGGATGCAGTCGCCTTCCCATCATATCCCAGACATGCTCGATTGGAGAGAGATCTGGGGATCTGGCTGGCCAAGGAAGTGTTTCACAAGCTGCGAGACAGGTCATAGCAACACGTGCCGAATGTGGTCTGGCATTATCTTGCTGAAAAATAAGGCCGGGGTACTGCAAAAGGAAGGGTAGCAAAACAGGTCTCAGAATGTCGTCGACGTACCGCTGTGCTGTAAGTGTGCCGCTAATGACGACCAAAGGGGTCCGGCTATTAAGGGAAATGGCACCCCAGACCATAACTCCTGTGTGGCGTGCAATAGTGAAAGCAGGATCGGCGCGCTGCCCTAGGCGTCTCCAACACGTCTGCGACGATTGTCACGACACAGTTGGAAGCGGGATTCGTCGCTAAACACTATACGTCCCCAGTCAGCATCATTCGAACCGGATCGAGCCAAGCACCTTTGTAATCTGGCCCGACGGTGTTCAGACGTGAGTGGCAGGTGACGTAGCGGTCGGTACGAGCGTAGATGTAGCTCTCTCAGCCGTCTGTGAATGGTCATGGTGGCGGGTCGCAAGTCTGATGGTTGATAACGATGATTCAGGCGCTGTGACAGCTGATCTGACAATCACTCTATCCTCCCGCTCTGCTGTGGCCCTAGGTCGATCGCTACCTTCATGCCGCTGAAATCTGCCATTGTCCACCCATTCCTGCCAGCATCTTCTAATCCCCGCATCACTTCGACCCATATGACGAGCGATTCTCCGATTTGCCCAACCTGCCTCTTTCAATCCAATGATACGACCTCTTTCAAACTCTGACAGTTCTACGTAATGAGCTCGAATCCTGCAGCAATGCAACAGAAATTTTGACCATCAGATTGAGAATCGCTTTTTATATACACCTGCTGAGTGCACAGTTCCGATGAGCTGTACCTCTCGCTATTCATTCATTGGACACCAAAGTGTAATCATTTGCATGGGCGGTCCCAATGTCTTTGCATACGAAATTTCATTACAATCGGACAACTCCTTCTAGGTTTATCGTTTTGTTTGGTAATGAGTGTATAAAAGTTACAGTGGCGTTAGGAATGAAAAATTCCTATCAACAGGTTCTGAATATAGGTATATACTACAAATGTTTAAATTTGATTACAGTGTTAAAAAACATTAAAAGACTTACATAAATGTATAGTTTTTTCAAGTGATTTTTTTTTTTGTCAAGTATATGTATTTGTATATATGTAAATTAAAGTTGCCTACGTTTAGCTTATTTTTTGTCGAGTACAGTCGAGAACAATAAAATTAAGGACATTGGAAGTAAATTGAACAAAATTATTAAATGAGATATTACATATAGGATTTACAATAACAATGAAAACAATTAAACAACAGAATTATATTATAATTGTAATAATACTAATTATATTAATTATTTAAACTATGAAAATAGTTTCAGGCCCGTTGCCAGAATTTTCTTACGGTGGGAATTTTTTCTTTCTTTAAATTTCGGGAGGACCTTCAGTTCTCCGAACCCTCCCCCTCTGGCTACGTGTCTGAATAGCATCTATTCAATTATCAGCATCAAAGAACAGTTATTGTGGCGGCTGTTCTGAAATTCGGATGAAGAGTCAAATACTAAAATACGCTGCCCAAATAACGCCACCTTAACATTTAAATTATTGTAAGTCTGGAAATAAGGTGTGAATCGAAACACGAAAATTATGACCAAGAAACTTTAATCTTCTGTTTGAAGCATACCATAATGAAACATATGATAACTTTTACTGGAGCAGTATGAGAACTCTTATAAGAAAACTTTGCAAACTAGCGTTATTAGGAACACCTGTTCCAATTAACGCCACCTACTTTCTAGTAACTTAACTTACTTATAATTAAGAATTATTCCGTCATTGTAAACATTATTTGTACAAAATTAGAGTAAAAAGCAACTAAATTTGACTTTCTGTAAAAAATCACTTGAAATTAACACAGTCTTTCTAATCTGTAGCTAATACAAAAGAGGAAATGTAAAAATTAATTTACATATCCCCTCCTTTTAAATGAAATGAGACAATAAGACAAAATACCACAAAAAACAATATTTTTCAGTTAACTCAAAAAGCTTTAGATAAGCAAGCTTACAAAAAATAAAAAGTTTATTAGTGGCGTTAAAGTGGCGTTAAAGTGTTACTGAGCACATGAATCACATGATACACTTGTTTGTCTACAATTTCCGAATTTTAAAAATAACTTTATCTTATATACATAGAAGAATCTTCAAGAAACAAGAAAATATATAGTTTTATATAGTTAATCTTTGCTGAACATTAAAAAAATCTATATTTTATCTTAACTTGATATAGTAGCAGCCTTTCAGAACCAGTCCTCGACACGAAATAGTCGAAATGTAATTTCACTCGAAAATGTTGGCGGTCTGCTAATAACTCACTTCAACACTAGATGGCATGTCAATCCGAACTACTTTAGTGCAGTACCGCCATCTCTTACGTTTATAAAGAATTAGATAGGTGGCGTTAAAGGTATACATGGCGTTATATGGCTCAGGTACCTTAGGCTTTGACTAGAGAAGATTGCATATGGCGAATTTAGCTATAAACCACTTCAACGTTTGCTGCATTTCCCTATGTCCACTTTGTTTCTCTGTTGACGTTTTTAATGTGTAATTTTTTTTTTTGCACCAGTGAAATGTGGACTAAAAATATGAAGTGAATTAAACCACACACTCGTTTTTCGTTAAAATTAAAAAGCAAAAATGAATAGATCTAATAATAGACACAATAACTTGTAAATCGTTGGAAGGATACGTATATTATCACTAAATGCTGCTTTCTTTCCAATGCATTAACAGCTTAAACTATAAAATTGTAGTGAAACGTATTGATATTCAATTGAATCTTAGCCTAACAATAAAACTAGGTCTACACTCAGCTGTCATCAGTTACTGGGAACTGAACATCCAACGTTGGGGAATTCATGTTGTGGATCTACGAGACCAAATTAATCGTTCCCTTGTTTTAAGTAGAATCATAAATAACCACTGGGCAACTTTTAAAACCAGATCAACCATGGGATTGTGTCAGTTCCTTTTAACGGATAAGAAGGAGAAAGACTAAAATAATTTAATGTACCAATGTTTAAATGGGAAAACTTATGAAATTTCATTTGAAACTGAAAACGTAGCAAATGTTTTTGGTTTCACTTACACTGTAATTAAAAATAATACACGTGAGGATGGGCATTTATCAATATTCTGTGCATTGAGACGAATCGGACTATGAGGTTAAATCAACTTATAACACTAAAATTCTCAAAAAGAATTGGCCATTTTCTGCTCTACGATAATGATAGGAGACAATTTCCTGGTATTAAAATGTCAGTAGAATACCTTTAAGTAGGGTTTATGTATTCAAATATAATTTAATACAAAGATAATTAAAACTTTTAAATATCCCCTTTTCGATCTGATCTTTCAGAAACTTGGACACATACTCGGACAAACAAATATGAAGTTGATTTATCTGATACGTAGTATTCTGCTTCTGTAAGTGGGAATAAAAGAATAGCTTTGTACATTTTTTAATGTATTTTTAAAATTATTACAAAACAGTTGTAAATGGGTTAAGCCTTTTTCAAGATTTTATTTCGTAATATCTTTTCGACAAATATTCCAGTCAAATTAGACACAAAAAAAAGGGCCGTGCCTTCCCTTAATTCGTAAAAAGCTGGAGATGCTTTTATTTCACTTTGGGCATCCCCAATAAGAATAATATGAATTTGCGACGGTTTCTAAGGTGAGCGAAATTTTTGGGAGCCAAAAAACTTTAAAATTTTGGCACTTTTTTCAGTTTTTGCCTTATAACATCTAATGGGTGCATCTTATAGAAAATACGACCCGAAAACGGCTATTCTAAATGAAAAATGTAAAATACGAAAGTTCTAGAACATCAAATTCTGCTTTCAGGGAGCACCTAATTTTAAAATTTTGCTCATTCCTACGCGTAGATATACGCAAAACACCAAAAATAGTCGTAGCGCTCATTTTCCTCATTTCGTGTGGGAATCGAATTTCTATGTAATTCACAAATGTAACTATGTGCTGTATCTGTACCTATCTACTCTGTATATGAAGGTATCTAATTATATTAAAAAGTGGAAGATCAAATGGTTATGAAAATGGCCTTCTTTTTCAAATTAAAGTACCTATTGGTTGTAAAATTAAAAGTAAAGGGTTCAGAAAAGCCATATCATCAAAAAGGTTTTATTTCATACAGCAAAAAATTCCTTAAAATCAATACTTTATACAGATAGGTAATTCTATGATAAACGAAATTTGGCGAATTCAATGGAAAATGAATATATTATTTTTTAATAACATTTCTACCACTTGGCAGAAGATGGTCCAGAAATGTGCTCATCATTGTCCTCCAGCTCTTCATCTTCGAGTGTTTTGGTATTCGTATACCTCTTCAATAAGGTCCACTTCTTCGGCATGTGAAGCTGTTTCCAGCACTAAAATATCATCTTTGTAGAGAATATTAGTGCAAGTGTGACCTTTGCAGATATCACCGAACATTTCATTCCAGCTTTTCTACAGGAGCAAGCTGTTTGGTATCCTTTTTGCAAAAACACGAAATGTTGTTCAGTAGTTCTGGTGGCGCTGGTGATAGCACTGTGGCATTTGATATGAGAACGTTTTGAATTGTCTTCCAGCCCCTCCTGCGGAAATTGCTCCTACACACTAAAATAACAAATTTTGTTGTTTTCTCAAGGGAAATCATGTTTTTTCATTCACCTCCTTCAGAAACCAGTCCACACCAGTGATCAGCATCATCTTTCCCTAACACCAAAAACAGTGGATTTGTATTCGAAGCCATCAGTGTATGCTGATCAAAATGGAATTGATAATTGACAGAGGGAAGCATGTTAATTTCCTTTAGTAAATCCTGTGAAAAAGTAATCCAAGGCTGATTTAGAGCTAGTGCTATTTTATCAATGGATATCTTTTGTAGATAATTCATTCGCAAGAGATCTTCAGTATTTCCTTGATTACTTTCTTTGGAGTTACAAAGCACTGACTACGAGTCATGACTTTCAATTTGTTCAATGATAATTAAATAAGTAATATTGACTAAATGACTATAACATTATCTCAAAATATATCAGAAAAACTAGGATATTTCTTTTTCCTGAAGGTTTTTTTTTCAGAAGTAATAATTTCAGATCAATTTATGTAACAAAATATATATTAGAATGTAATAATCACAATTAACTGAGCATGAAAAAATTCTACAATTCCACTGGTACCTTTTTCTTACGTAGGTTATTTATCTGAAAATAGGAACACGATTATCCTGCTTTCCACTGACCTCAGTCTTCAAAATTGATCTCCAGTTCTGAAGTTTCTGTTTCTTACTATCTGATGGAATATCTGAGTATATCCGTACAAATAATAATGAGTGATTGAGCATAAGGAATCTTATTCGTCTACTTGAACTTTTTCCTGACTGGTTTGTCTGTTGTTTATGCTCCCATTACTCTTAAACGGCCACACGGAATTCCTTGAAAGTTGTTCTTTAAGATGCAGATTACAATGTTCTCAATCCTATTTTGGTCTCACCACTCACACCCCTGAAAAATGACTCCTGAAATCATTGCTAAGACTTAAAATATGACCAAGATTATTTTAGTTTCCCTTTCGCTCAATCCCCACAACTCGATAGAGCGCGGAGCGAATATCTAATAGCCTGATACTAATCTATGATAATCTGAATCCTCACCACAGGATAGATAGCGAATATCTAGTAGCTCAATACTAATAAATAATAATCAAAGTCCATCAAAAAATATAATTTAACTCTCCAAAGAGGATTTACAAGATGAAATTATAGAGTAACAATTATTGCGATAATTCAGTCAGATTTACTTCGAGGAAGAAATTTTTCTCATATGTGAAACAAAATGAAATGGTTGCAATTTTACATCAATGAAGATATTCAAAGTCATGACTTTCTCCTGACTTTCTCATTTCTTTATGGGGTTCTAACTGCAAGGAAAGTAATCAAGAAAATACTGAATATGTCTTGCGAATGAATAATCCACAAAAGACATTCATTGATAAAATATCACAAGCTCTAAATCAGCCTTGGATTACTTTTTGACATGATTTACTAAAGGAAATTAGCATGCTTTCTTCTCTCAGTTACCAATTCCCTTTTGATCTCCATACGCTGAAGGCTTCGAATACAAATCCACAGGTTTTGATGTTAGGGAAAGATGATGTTGATCACTGGTGTGTACACGTTTCTGAAGGAGTTGACTGGAAAAACCTGATTTGCCTCAAGAAAACAACAATAATGATTGTTAGTTTAGCAGTCATCAAAAAGGACATTGTTTTATTCATTCATGGATTTTTAGATCCTATTCGAGCTAAGTTAACACTCAAAATATTTGACATGCATGGCAACAACAAGTGCACTGAAAAACGTTGGGATTTGGATGAGTGTTTCAGAATACAAATGGTCGCATCCGACGATATGTTAGTGATTTCTAAGATTGGACTACGAAGGAAAATCCACTCAAAATCTGATAAAACTGACTTTCAAAAACAAAAGTTACAGTAAATCCAAAATTCTTTACCAGTTTTTTACAAACTATATTAGAATACCTTATAAAATACTATTTTTTAAATGAAAGTACAAATAAAATCTACACACTTACATACCTAAATTAAATTCCAGCTACCAGCATGTCAATAACAATAATATTATTGTTATTATAATTATTATATTGGCGCGGCTTAATTAAGTTTCTGAAAAAATAGATTTCATCCAGAATTGATCCAATAAAGTCGGAAAATTCAAAAGATTCTGATAAAAAATTTTTTTAGATGAAAACATTACATAGTATAATGGTTTAGTTGATTAAATAATTTTGTAATGTTTTTGGAATTAACTAACAAGGGAACCTCTCGAACCTTATAATCGCAGATTTTAATGAAACTTTGCAGTATGAATCATTAGATTGTGTCAATTAAATAACATGAATCTTAGGCCATCCGGGCTAATTTTTGGCCCAAAGTTTGGTTGTTTTACCGTCACTCACCAGACGGCGACAGCTGTCTTCAATTAACGCAGAGAAAGTAGAGTGTCGAAGTACAGTAACGCCATCTGATAACGAGTTCTGATATAACCTTATTCACTGATAAGAAAGTCACTGATAAAATTTGAATGTTTCCAAATTCGGAAAGATTATTTAACTTATTCTAACTGGAATAGAAGCAGCTTGAAGGGAAACCTTCTACATGAGTTCTACATTTTATATATAATATAAAGACACTAATGATATTTATTTATTTATCGATTAGGCGTCGTAAAATCATTAAAAAAAACCCACACTGCTTGTGAATTTTAATGCATTTTTATTGTTTTAAAAGTACGGATGGATTACTTAATAAAATATTTTATATATTTGGTCCATTATTAAAAAATGTTCTTATTATTTACTTTGGTATTACTTTTTATTTCTTTAATAGCTTAAAAATGAGAAGTGCATAGCTTTGACCTTCGAAATCACGAATCAAATCCGTGGAAAGGATTTTATTTTTAT
>JAFIDM010125680.1:0-13015 GCA_023159025.1 Thereuonema tuberculata | reverse complement strand
ATTAGTTGACGGATTCAGTTCATATTGACACACATGGTAGTCATGTAATTGTAACTGAATTCTGGTTATCCTTTTAGCTTTGATTTTTTTTTTGCTGATATTATTTCTTTTAGCTTTCTTTTATATTATGATCTCAGCTGTTCCTTTCTGACACCAACACTTCTTTGTTGTTTAGACTCATTTGAAAATGACTAATGATGACAAAGACTAAAGCAGTTATCTTCAAATCAAGCTGAATGTAGTCTGATGAATGGAGCTCCGTAATGGAGCTTCTTGTCTGATGATCATTATAAGTTAGTAGTTAGAAACCACCAGTACTTTATTTATATTTACCATCAGATATTTTTGTTATCTTTGCATCTGACATTTTTTATTTTTGCAGACATTTCTGTAAAATACAATATCTCAGCTGTGGTACGATGTACATACATACACAGTAATTCAATCCGAAGATTGGTTGAAAGTCCACGGAACCCTAGTGACCCCCGAAGGGCGACCCCTAGGAGAAACCGTAACTTATTCTTGGGAACAGATACTTGAGTGGTTTCCCGTTGCCTTCTCCAGGACGCCATTACGGAATGACGTCAGACCGAAAAGAAAGTGAAGAAGAGGCTTACAACACAGGAAAGGGAAATTGAAACAGCCATGCTCACAACCGGGATTTGAACCCGGGCGCCAGCACACTGGCCTCACGGCAGACCGACGCCTGAGACCGCACGACCACGCCGGCGCGGCGGTAAGATGTATAAGGCTGAAATAAAAACCATTATTTTCTGCATTCCTGAAGCTGTATTTTTTGTCTTTATACAAATTTCCTTATCTCTATTCCTTATGACTGAAATTAGAAGTTAAATCACTGGATTTGAAAAAAATTATACTTTTTGAATCTTATTACAAATGTGTAAAAAAAATCCATTTTCATTTTGTTTCACTTCTTTAATTCAGAAGCTACGTGTAATGGTGTTATCAAAAAAATGCAAATAAATTTAATAAATATTAACCAAATCTTAGATCTTCATAAGATATCACAAATCTTTAATAAACTCCAAAATACTGCATCACAGACCAATATTTCGTCTTATTTTGAGAAGGTTATTTCTCTTTCCATTTTCATCTTTAATTTTTATTTTATTTATTTGTTTATTATGTTTACCAAAAAACCTTGAGGAAGTATTTGAAAAATAAGACGAAATATTGGTCTGTGGTGCAGTATTTTGGAGTTTATTAAAGATTTAATAAATATTAGTTTAGGAAACAGTTATATGCATTTATTTTGAGCCTTATGTTGATTAAGAAGTTGAGATTTCATTACATAATTTCTCTGAAATAACATGGTAGCAGTATGTTGATGTATGCTCCAAAGCAAAAAGTTATTTAAGAACATTTAATTCTGTTTGCAAGTGTTTTTTTGAAGGTCCTTGTCCTACTGGATGCTAGAATTTCACAAGAATGTCTGTTTTTAAAATTTGTTTGATTCCTCTGAGCCACCACTGCTCTTCATAAAACACAAGCAGCAAGGCAGAGGTATAATCTGGCTGACAAGATGAAAATCTATATTTGCGAGTCCCCGGAATTTGCTGGCAATTAACCAACTTGTCCTTCAGGTGTTCCATGTGCTGACGGATTTCCTCACTTTTCACAAGAATGAAAGTAATCCGCTTTATCTTCTCATTGCCGAAAGAATAAATGTCTTCAACATTGAGGATTTGTTCTGTTCTTGTCCTTGCAAGTGGCCTTAGTTACTTCCTATCACTCCATCAAATTTGTTTTTCCTTTGACTTGATCCAAAGAAATACCATTCAGCATTAACCTCAGTCTATTTTGTGGCTGCAAATGTTCAAAAAATTATTTTAATATTGACTTGTAGTTTCATCTGAGAAATAAATTAATCTTGTCAACCCTGGGAAAAGCTTCTATACGATTTTGAAACGTATGCATGACTTCTATGTTATATGTTCCAAGTGTTCTCAAAATGCAAACACTGGCTTTTTTTGTCATCTCCCTTATTATACCGTCACACGGGAAGTCCAAGGTCAATCCCGGCTTTAAACCCATATACCAATGATGGGTGGGTGGCTTTCTCCACTCTACCAAAACTATTGGTTTTTCCCTTGAATATAGTTAAAAGTTAAGGCGGGAGAGGAGGGGAAGAATTGCTTGCATCCCTCCTTAGCTAGTTTATCCGCTATTTCATTACCATGTACTTCCTCATGGGAAGGAATCCATTGAAAATGTACATCATGATTAAAACGAAATCAATTTCAGCCTAAGCAGAATATAGATACAGGTCTTATCACCAATAAGAAACCAATTATGAAAATGTTGAAGAGAGCTGCGACTATCAGATAGAATCCATAGGTCTCCATAGTCCTTCTCATGGAGAATAGCCTCAAGTCCTAGGTCAATTGCTATCAATTCACTTCTGAAAACTGAACAGAAAAGAGTTAAATGAAAGATTTTATTAGAAAGCAAAGTATTAGGAGATATATGAAATCAAAGAAAAAAAAAACAAATACATAATCACTCAGTAAGTGAAATAAGGTCAGTCCTGGATTAATGAATTTTTTATGAGCGGCAATGGGAAGATCAAACACTGGCGAGTCGAATATCCGGGACGGTCTCGAAATCTGCTCGGCACTGTGTAGGTGCATTCGCAAGCACTAAGTAGGCCTCCGTCTTTCAAGGATGTTCGTCCTGACACAACTCCTACGTCTTTCGCAGTCTGGTCAATGAGGAGAGGCTTAGAATTCTCTGATGCTCGTGGAGACTCATGGCAAGAGGAACCGAAGGCTGGGATGAGTTCCTGTACCTCACTGTTGTGCCAAGATCGAACTTCTGTCAGCACGCTGTTGCCAACTTCTCTTTGGGAGTTGTCGCACACAGTTGTCGACATACATGCACAGCAGGGTCCTTCCACTCAGCTCTTGTACACAGTATCAACTTTTTTTTCTTCAGCAGTCGGGGACAAAAAGGCAGCAAGATTAGTTTCTAGCAGTAACACAGTTAAGAGTGAAACCCACACTAACTCACACTATAGCACTGTAGCAGAGGGAGAATTACTGTATTCAGTTCAGATTAAGGTTTCCGACTGGCTGGCTACTATCGAATGTCAGCTGGTGGCTAGCTAGCATGTCTGCTGCTATTAAGACATAATGCGTTCCTCAACTGTCTCAACACCTCTCCTGCTGTTTCAATGCCACAAAGCCATTCTCATTTTTGTTAATAACTATTTCATAATTTGATTTTAAAAATATTAATTTCGATTGGTATAGCTAATATTTACTTACAGAGGAATAAAATGAAAATAAAATTTGGTAATAAATTTTGGGCTTTAAATTTCAGTCATAAGAAACAACAGCATGGAAATTTGAATGACGAACAGCATGACGAAAAATGTAGCTTGAAAAGTATGCTGAAAGTAATGATTTTTGTTTCAGCCTTCTACATCTTTTGAGCTGAGGTATGGCATTTAACAGAAATGACTATAAAAGCTAAAAACGTCAGATGCTAAGATACAGAAATGGCCACCATATTTATATTAAGGTAAATAAAAATAAAGTCTGGGTAGTTTCTGACTACTAATTTATGTAACTTCTGACTACTCACAGCATTGAAAAAAAAAAGAATTTTTTTTTAAATGGTCAAACCCCAAGTAAGGACCATTTAGTATGGATTGACCCATAAGCTTGAATAAAACCTTTATCTTATGTAATTTTTATAGGGTAATAAAAGTAATAAAGGTAGTATTATCATTTTAATAATACATTAAAATTAGTAATGTTAGATAATAAATTGGAATAATAATTTCAGGGCACTGAAATACAGATTACAAGTTGCCTTCAAAATATTGCAGGATCAAAGTGTTTTCTTGTTGCCATCTCAGAACATTAATTGATTCAACCTTACTACCTTAATAGCAGTATGCTCACATTAGCTGGAATTTAGGACAAATATGCTATAAAGAAACTCCTGTCATTTTATTATGTGAAGTCTTTGATATTGATGCATTAAAAGTGCACTGCTCACAAAATTTAGGGGATATGGCGAAATGAATATAATATATCCAAAAAACAGAGGAATATTTATTAAAGAATATCATCAGAGAAGCAAATGACACGAAAATGTAAGTTATCTGAATATGAAAATGCGATGCAAAACGTTAATTTGCATGTTCCCCCCACCCCCAACCCTGTATAAAGAGGCTGGCGCTGCTGGGTTACCTCCACTTTCCTGGATCAACAAGTGAAGAACGTTAAGTGTCACCTGCAACGTGATTTATTTCACTGCAACGTGATTTATCCGATTGAAGCATGGTGTCTTGAAGCGGTCCAAACACAGATGATAGTGGCAGCAGCGGTTGGAACCTCCCAAAGCGTGATTAGCAGGTTTGGGAATAGCTTAAGAGAGACTGGCACAGTATAAAGAAGACCAGGGTAGGGCCGCCCACGTACCACAACTGCAAGAGATGATCGCTACTTGACGCTAATATCTCTAAGGAACCTGCGAAGCAATGCGACTGAGCTGCGGGAAGAGTTTGTCGCTGCTACTGGACGACGCGACGGGTGTGTACTCACACAGTGCGAAATCGACTCCGTCACTGTGGACTGTATGCCCGGCGACCATTGGTATCCATTCCGTTAACTGCTGAATATTGCAGAACCTGCAGAAGGTGGTCCAAGGTTCTGTATAGTGCCATGGAAAATTTGATTTTTTTTTCTTCTCTCTCTCTTTTCTTTTTCTTTTCTTTTTATATGTTTGTCCTTGGTCAAATGTACATGTTGTTGTCAGGCACCAAAAACCTGCTATGTGGGTGACGGTGCTGTTTGTCTTCTTCATTAAGACTAAAGGTTCTGTATAGTGACGAGTCAAGATTCAGCCTACAGCCTGACAATCGTTGTGCCCTGATCTGGGCGTGAATGTGAAACATGGGAGAATCCTCGTTTCGTGCAAGAAAGACATTCCTTTGGTGGAGGTGGAAACATGGTGTGAGTAGGCTTCAACATTGGTAGTTGTATCGACCCCATCTTACAAATGGAACGGTGAATGCTGTAAGATAGCGGGATAAATTTCTATTCTATAGTGGTCCCCCACGCTTGAGCAGTTGGGGCCAACTTTTTAATGCATGACCCCACTGTGATCTTGCACCATCTCGTCAACATGCTGCAGGAAGCTGCAATCCAGCGCGTGGACCGGCCTTCAGGTTCTTAAGACTTAAATCCCATCGAACACTCTTTGAGATGCATTAGGAAGAAATGTTGCCAGTCACCAATCACCTCCAATAACACTTCCTCAGCTGGAAGTTGTGCTGGCGCAGGAGTGGCCGCAAATCCCACAGGAACTGCTGGGCAATTTGATCCTCTCCATGCCTCGTCGCTGGAAGACACTAACCGCTGGAAGACACCTGGGCCTCAGTCAGTTTGTGTTAATTACATTGTACTTATTCCAGTTAGTTAGTTAGATTTTCGATGTTCACGTTATCAAATCTTTCAAAGAAACTGAGATTTTTTGGAATTCTTTCAACTGCTTATGGAGTTCTTGTTTTTTTACATCGAAGTGTTTCCAACAGAACTAAAATTCAAAGAAAAAAAAAAGAGTAAAATTAATGAAAGTTTTCTAATTCCAATCACATACTAAAGTATCACAAGTAATTATTTAAATTAGTATAATATTCTTCACGGATTGCAGAACTCTCTTTGACATCGTGTATTGAATCAACGTAATAGAACTTTATTCAACCTGTTTGAACAACGTGATAGATTTAATTAAATTAAAGACACTTGAACATTGAGAACTGTAGATTTACTAAATTTGAATTTAGAATTTGTGAGATGTCTATAAAGACAAACTTTAAGAAAGTTCATTATTGTGTAAGCATTTATCGAAAGCTAAAGAGATTACTTGAGAACTTTTTCATAACCGCTTTAGATAGTTACTCTTATTTTAATTTGTAACAAGTGATCATGCATAAACAATATAATTATGCATTAGTCTGTTAGAATATTTAGTTCATAAGATCTTCATTTTGTATCAAAATTATTATCTCTCAAATTTATTTTCCTAAAAAAAAAGAAACAAAAATACTGATATATATAAATCAAATTTATCAATTATTTATATATTTTCAATTCTAAGTTCTACAATTTTTTGTTGATTTGATTCATCATGTTCAATGTGGTCATTCGTTGGTTGGCACTATTTTTTTCATTTTATACTTGCCTGGATTCTGAATAAGTAAAGATTACAGACATTTTGTTTGTCAAATGTTAATGTTTTTGTACTTTTTATGAAGTTACGAATTAAAATACATGTTTATTTACTCTTAAATTACTTGTTAGTAACACTACCCTAAACATACTTTAAAAAACTTTTAACTGGCATTTATTATTCTAGCATGCAGAACCCAAACCCAGTGTAGCAAGAACTTTTGTATTAAAGATGGATCAAAAATATTGTGCATTACTAAACAACTAACAACTTTTGGGGCAGGAAAAGCTTTCTTGGAAAAATTAAATTGAAAGTCTCAGCACAATTAACTAAAAATATAAAATTTAATTGAAGTCTTTTTAAATTTGTTCAAGTTTTGCAGCCTCACTAAAGCATTTCAGACTACAATAACAATGGGATAAGTTGGGGTTGGGAATAAAAAAAGAATCTTTTAAGTGCTTATTGCATTGCTGATTTTTCAATTGAATCCTACGCTGCCTATTAACGATTTTTTTTCTTTTTCCTCCAATGTCTTTTGCAGACACCAAAATTTAAAATGGCAGATATTAGATATTTATGGCCGAGTGCACCAACCAGCAAACGAAGCAGTCATTAGTTATGGAAGCGATAGTGAAAAACCTGCCGTCAAGTAAAAATTCCTGTGCACCAACAATGTTCCGTGAGTCATTAATTTAATTGAATTTTTCCTAAATTTTTTTTTTTTGCCTTTATGATAGCTAATGTTATTAAGCTTTTTCCTTTTATGTTATGAGTATTAGACAGAAAACTAATTTAAGATTAGAAGTAAATAAATAATATTATCGTTAACTTTGGTTTTTACTTAACTAAACTTTTTTTTTTCTTATCATGTTGTGATGATACTCTTTTCAGTGTTTGTATTTAAAATTATTTCTGCTTTAATTTTAGAAAAAATTAAGTTTTTATGTAAGAACTAGCTGTACCCGTCATGCGTTGCAATGCCACTCAAAGAAAGAAAGGGCTCGATGAGAAGGGGCCGTAACTATAAGGTCCCGGTGTCGATCGGGGGTGGGACACTTAAGCCCTTGTGTCGCCATCCCCCACCCAAGTGTGGTGTCCCTGCCCCCCATAGGAGAGCGAATTTTTCCTTATTTGCAATTGACTTGGGGGGCCCGAGAAGGGGCCCTAAATATAAGGTCCCGGTGTCGGTCGGGGGTGGGACACTTCAGCCTTTGTGTTGGCTTCCTCCCACCCAAGTGTGGTGTCCCTGCCCCCCACAGGAGAGCGAATTTTTCACTTTACACAATATATGTGTAGTTCTCATTTTCATCACCAGGTGGATATTGGGTTTTTCATGGATTTTACCTCTTTTCAACCCCTTGGGGGGGGGGTGCGGGTTCTAAGGTAGCCTATCTTTTCCGCAGGGTCCTAAAGAGTAATTCTGCAAAGTTTGGTCCAGATAGGTCAAAGGGCCTAGGAGTCTATAAAGGACAGACAAAGAAAGAAAGAAAGAAAGAAAGATACATTCATTTTTATATATATAGATTATAAATGTAATACTTCACCAACTGAATTTTAGTTTTTCTTTATGCAATTACTTAAGTAACTAAACTTTTTTTTAACATACTAATACTCATTAATTAGAAATAATTTTAAATAATTATTTTAAATACAAACAGAAATAAGTTTAAATACAAACAGTAAATGAGTACCATCACAACATAAGAAAAAAAAAAGTTTATTTAATTAAGTAACTATTAATTAAAAACCAAAGTTAACGGGAATATTATTTATTTACTTCTAATCTTAAATTGGTTTCCTGTCTAATATTCATAACATAAAGGAAAAATCTTACAACAGGCTATCATAAAGGCAAAAGAAAATAAAAAACAAAAAATAAAAAAACAAAAAAGTAAAAAAATAAAATGAAATTAAAAAAAAAAAAAGCACATAAGATTCGAACTCCGGGCTCTTCGCTTTGCAAGCCAATAACATGCCGTTACGCTACATTAACAACAGCTTCCTGTTACTAACAGTGAGCTAATAAAGCAATAGTACTATAAAGTATTTAATCATGGATAACAAAGAAATACGAATAATTTTATGTTATGAGTTCAAACTGAATCATTCTGCCGCAGAAGTTACATCAAATTAGCCTTTGGAAATGTAGCTTTTGACAAAAAACATTCAGAAATCGCCACGAGTTTGAAAAATTTCATTCTGCAAATAAGGACATTCAAAACGAACCTCGTGGAAGACCTGAGAAAACTGTTGATGTCGAATTGAAGGTGCTTCTGGACAGTACACGGCTGTAACCGTAATGGAAGTTGCTTCAGAACTTACATTGCAACCATTTCAAGACATTTAAGAGAAAATGGCAAGATTAAAAAAATTGACAAATGGGTGTCCCATGAATTGACAAATGGGTATAAAGACAGACGTCTTGAAATCTGCTCCTCTCTTTTTCCTGCCCATTTTTGGATCAATCATCACATGTGAAGAAAGTAGGTATTGTATGATAATTAAAAATGCTCTTCCCAATGGCTAGATGTTGATCAAAAGGACAAACGTCCACCAAAACCTAACCTTCACACAAAGAAGGCAATGGTTACTGTTGTGGTCTTACAAAGGGATCATACACTATGAGAACTTCCCACAGCCTGGCCAAACCATCACTGCCAGTTACTACCATGATCATACTGACATTGTTCATCAAAAATTTAAAACTGAGCAAATTAAAAAGACTTGCTCCTTTTTATTTAAGGTAAAAATACGATAGCGGAAGGCTGCTTATGTCAAGACTGACCCTACCAAAAGCTCAGTTAAAGTAGGGGACTGTCTCGTCGACCTTATTCCCCAGACACTTGGACATAGGATTGAAGAATAAACATTTCATGATTTAAAACAAGTCTTCAGCTACAGTCAAGGACTTTTTGGAGACCAGAAGAGCAATCTTCTATGAGAATGAAATTAAAATGCTGTAGTCGTTGGGACAGATATATTGCAAGTAATGGAGATTACATTATTTTCTTTTCCTGTGATTTGATATCCTTTTCTTTCAACCAGTACAAAAACTGCCATTTCAAATGGAACAACCTCATATTTGTGAGTCGATTTACTTTGCACTGCTATATGCAGATATAGAATAGCAAACAAGAACAGCAGAAGCAAATGCCTTGCTGCTAGGTACCAATATTAAGGGAAAAAAATCTTTCTAAAGTGAAGTTTGATACTATCTACCTAGCATATTAGAAGTCAATACAGATCCAATATGAATACATACATACATACATACATATCCTTTCCCGTTCCACCAACTGTGGGTCTAGGAATTAACTAAGCCTCTCCACCTCTCCCTGTTCTTCCAAGCCTCTTCTCTACATATTCTTTCCCATGGGATGCCTCTCTCTTCGAGGCTATGCTTCACATCATCCAGCCATCGCTTACGCGGTCTCCCTCTTGGTCTCTTCCCTCCTTCTTTTAACTCATGCCAAACCTTAGGAGTCCTACCATCTTCCATTCTTTTCACGTGCCCGAACCACCTCAGCCTTCCCTCTTCCACCTTTTTCCTCAAACTTTTTACCCCCAACTCCTCCCGGATATCCTCATTTCTCATTCTATCTAATCGAGTCTTCCCTACTATACCTCTAAGAAACTTCATCTCCCCAGCTTGAAATCTACTCCAGTCTCTAGCATTCATCACCCATGTCTCCGCTGCATAGGTGACTATAGGCACGTAATACAGTTTATAGATTATTTCTTTTGCCTTCCTTGGGACTTTCTTATCCCATATCAGGTGTCTCACTCTCTGGTATAGCTTTCCCCCTTTCTCCAACCGTCTTGTAATTTCATGCTCCACTCTACCATCACTTGTTATTTCGGTCCCTAGGTAAGTAAAACTATCTGTGATCTTCAGTGCCCTGTTGTTAATGCAGATATCCCATTCCAGGTTTTTGTCCCGTCCCACCACCATCACTTCACTTTTCTCTTCGCTAACTTCAAGATCCACCAGTTTCAGTTGTAGAGTCCATTCATCCAATTCCCTCTGTACGTCAACAATTTTCTCACCCCATATTACAATGTCATCTGCGAAGATCATATGCTTTGTGTCTTTACTCTGTTTTTGTAAGTTTTCCTAAAACCTTTCTTCCTACCCATTCCATTATTATATTGAACAGCATTGGCGACAAAACACTCCCCTGCTTTAATCCTCTCTGGATTTCAAACCAACCAGTTGGTCCTTCTGTGGTTCTTACTCTACATCGGTTCACCCTATATATTTCTCTTATCCAGTTCACTATGTATGGATCCACTCCCAGTTCCTCTAGACTTTGCCATATGTATTTCCTGTTCACCATATCGTAGGCCTTTTTTATGTCGATGAATACCATATACACTTTCTTCTCAAATTCCCACTTCTTTTCCAATATGAATGATTACTGTAAATATAACTAACACATCAAAATTTTATAAATTGTGTTTTTTCTTTTTTGTTTTCCTGAATGTTTTAAAAACATACACATTAATTGGAAAAAAAATAGATAAAAGTAATTCGGGTATTATATAATACGATACTCAAAAAAATAGCTGTATTTAAGTTACTTTTTAAACTTGCCCACCTCTCATTATATATTTTAAAATATATCTTCATTAGCTGAAACTTTTTACTTAAAAATACAGGGCATTTAATCTACATCAGCAACAGTTCAGAAGGAAAAGGTTACATTTCAAATGACCAAACTGACAAGTTTGTCATTATTGAAGGAATCATCTAATAATAAATCAAGGCATTTCTTTGATTAGCTTGACTGAATTTTTATTTTTCAATAATGGTTAATTTTGGTAAAGAGGACTATTCTATTTGGATTTTAAAGATTTAGTTTCATGCAAATTATTCCTATCAACAGAAGTCGTAACATACTAATATAAGAAATGCTCAAAATTAATAGAAAAAATCAGTTCCTGGACATCACTACTTATCTTCTAATCAATATATATTTACTCATCTATTTTAAATAGAGAAACAAATAAATGACTACCTAAAGTGACTTAAGTATAATACTATCAACTTAATAATTATTTTTTATTTAAAAAAAATGAAATAAGTTTTTGATCTCACGACACTTATTTTAAAAATATCATTATATATAATATATATATTTTATTACTGCAAAGAAGATTTCTACAAAAACGTAATTGTTTTTGAGCAAAGAGAAATCGTTTTTGTAGTAACAGAATATATAAAAATGTTATTTTACTTATACATCTATTGGAAAAACTAAGTAAAATACAGGTAAACTTCGAATATCACGATACCGGAATAAGTACCTTTGCAAAACTGGTTAAATGATAACCAGGCTTTTTTTGATAAAAACATGAGCAAATTGTACTATTTTTTTATTTCATTTTAATAGCTGAATCCCTAATAGTTAGGCCTACGTGAAAATAAGTGAACATTTCTAAAGGTTTTTTTATTAGTTGATCGTTTACCTGAGCAATCCACTGCCGGACGAAACTGTCCTGTTTTGTAATGTATTCTTTATATATTTTATAAATGTTTTAATATATCATTTCTTTCCTAAAAGTATGTGTCATTTTTATTATCCAATACTCATATTAGTTATATTTTCACACGTTAAAACATCCTAACATATTTTGCTATTTGTTACAAATCTGAAATTTTAGGCAAAAACCAAAGGGAAAATAAATAATTTCTTTTCAATGCGCTTTTTTAAAATGTTATTTTAAATAAAATAAAATTAAATAGCTATCGCAATTAAATAATCGTTACGAAATTCAGAAATATAAAATCAAACTACTTAATTATCTCGATTACCTTATCTTTGGAGAAGAACAACTGGATTTAAATAAAAATTATGCCTAAAATTCTGTAATTCGATTTATTTTACTTCTGTTTTTTTAGGGATAGCAATTCTTGATGGCTCTTGTAGCAACGGTTAAACGAAAAAAATATTAAGCAAATTTCCTTTCAAAAGGCTTCTTAAAAATTTTTTATTATAATTAAATAAAATTATACGAAATTTAAAAATATAAAATCAAACTAATTAATTATCTCGATTACCTTAACTTTGGAAATTAATCGTGTTAATCGAATACCTGGATTTAAAAAAATTGATGCCGAAAATTTTTATTTTAAATGAATAAATTTAAACAGCCATCACAATTAAATAATCGTTAAGAAATTAAGAAAAACGAGAAAAATAAAACTACTTATTTCTAATAAATCTCGATTATCCTTAACTTTGGAAATTGCGTTAATCGAGGATTACCTGGATTTAAAATTGATACCTAAAATTCTGTAATTCGATTTTTTATTAACGTCTACATTTTAGTGAAAATGTCTGTTAAGTCGAGCACAGAATAAATAAAACAATTGCATTTTCCGATTCATTTTAATTGATGGATTAGGGGTGGATTTTGCTTAAATGCAGCCGTGTTTTTTGTTTCTCTTTTTTGTGTCTTTGTTATTTATTGCTATTCGCCTACTAGTTGTAGGGAATATTTCCAATACTGCCTCTCGGCTTTTTGGAAATTTTGTTTATTGCCTTTTCGCCTTTGGGAGGTCACAGCCTGGTTGGCTGTTGACTTCACCATAGGCTACGCCTTTCTGATTCATTTTATCGAGGGTGGCAGGTTGGGGCTGATGATCCCGTAGAAGGGTGAAACAGCTGTTCCCTAATCCACCCCGTAAAATGAATCGGAAAAGGCAATTATTTTGTTTATTCTGTGCTGGGCTTAACAGACATTTTCAGTGAAATTTGTCAGCACGTTAACCCTTTTTTTTGTCTACATTTTAGCCTTAGCAACTTTT
>JAFIDM010125679.1:62070-87339 GCA_023159025.1 Thereuonema tuberculata | reverse complement strand
AAATGCTGGCGAGAAGATCTTGATGAACCTCTACGAAGGAGATGAGGAAACGCTGAACACCTTGCGATACTCAGCATTTGTCAAATCGGCAGCAACGGCCAAAGTCAACCTTGCACGCCTCCCCCCCCCCGCCACAGAGGCAATATCATTCTTGGAGGAGCTACCACCAGGTGCAAAAATGGTTGGGGGTTGACAAAATCCCGTGTGACTGGGGATGGACCACCAGCGGAACAAGGTTTCATAGCCGTCACAATTTGCGCAGAGCCCGTTCCTCAGACCCTGCTTAGAATAATGGCTTGCAAATGGAAGAAAGGGTGCTTAGGGTCGTGCACTTGCAGAAAGGCAGGGCACAAGTGCTCTATCCTATGCTCCTTTTGCCAAGGGAGAAGTTGCACAAACGTCACCCCGATCGTCCTAGAGGAGGAGGACGAGGATGTAGACGACCCAACAACACATGACGACCCGCCTCCACCTCCAAAAAACATCGTCCCTCCCCCTCCCTCCCTCACTGATCCACAGTGGATGAGACCCGGTCTTTCCAAAAGGGCGAAGTTCCAAACTACTGCGGTGTTTATGATTGGTGTAAATAGTATTTTCTTGTTTACATTTATGTTTATGTTGTTAATTTAATTTTACGTTTATTTGTTTACTGTATGTTTCTTTGAAGCCATATGTTACATCTAAAATGTTAAATTCACATTCTTGCACGTTTTTTTTTTAACGAAATCCATGCCAACATTATTCAGTTAAATATTTCCATCATTTTTCCAAAATCCGATGAAAACTATTTTTGGTTTTTACTATTTTTTGGTTTCTGAGGAAGTTATGAGGCCTAAAGGCACCATTTTGGAATCAACTTGAAGATAATTCAATTCTATTCAAATTCCTCTCTCATGACTTTTCTGTAGGACCATTCGTTTAGCCGGTATGTATCTTGGAAATTGAAACTACCGATAACTTTTCACTTTTTGGAAACAATTGCCCATTTTTGACTGGCTGAATCTCAGCAACCAATGGACCTCGAGAGCTCAAATTGGGCTCAAATTGTAGCAAATTTAGTTTCCTTTACAAAGGTATACCGTCAAGATAGCCGAAAAACGCTTTCTTACGGTAGTTTTTTGGCAAAACCTGAAACAAGTGCCAGAATCTCGCAGTTTTCGAACACCACGGGAGTAGCACAGGGTTTTCAGGGTTGCAAACTTGGGTATAAACTACTCTCAGGGATCCTAACAACGAATTGTTTCGAATTGTTTCCGTCATGCAGGGTTCATAGCAAACGCAGGATCAGAAGAAATCCTCAGCGAAGACATCATCGACCCAGAACCATTAGAGACTTTGCTGCAAATCGCAAATGAAAAAGGGTGCAGCGTCAATGACGTTAATACGTTTATCAACATTGATAACGACATCGCAATCTGCTCACAAGCGACTGTAAAAGCTTTGACATCTGAATTTTTGGAAGAAAATCAAAACAAATCAAAATGGCTGGCAAAATTCGTATTTTGCTTAGCGATTGCATGCGTCTAGTTTCTTCGCCCGTAGTTTCCCTGCTATTCCCTACAGGGCATCGCGCTTCCGTTTTATTCTCCAAATTACTTTATTTATCAATATTTTTGTTTTTCATTTTTGATTCTTTATATTAAATGAAATTTTTAATTTATTACTTAGGATGTTTTACGAGCTCAATGCATTGAAGTGAAGTTATGAAAAGAATTGTTTATTTTGAATGAAATAAACAATTATCATTTAACTGGCCTCCGGCAGTTGAAATTCCTACACCGGCTGCATCAACAATAGCTTTCCAGAGTTTTGTCTTATTTTATTCACCTGCAGAAGTCTTGAAGTGCACGTACACATTGTTTATAATCTGCCGTGCTTGGTTGTGGATTGTTTTGTAAGAAACGCCATGGAAAACTATTATATAATTTTCGATTGCAACCGAGAATCCACAGCTGACGCCATGTTTAACAGGTCTCAGGAGGGAGGGCGGGGCTTATGAACTGTGCCAGATACATTAACCGAGTAGTACTTCTCTCTGATTGGTGGTTCTTCTCTCATTTGACAGACTATAAACTAAAGCATATCCAAAATAAGTCGATCGGATCAGTAGTTGTCGAGCAGAAAATTCCCAAAATTGCGAAAACAAACAGTCGACTCAGTCCGCATTTTTCCGGATAGGCAGAAATAAAAACCCAATTCCTACGGTGGTTAGGACTTCAGAACAAGATGGTGAAGTCCGTTTGTCGATCCGACCTTCCGTTCGGGAGTTGTTAGGGAAGGACAAACTTAATAGCTCCCAAATGGATCGCTAAAAGATCCTGAGATTAAATGATAATGGCATTGAAAAGTTCAGGTATCTTCAAGACCCTGAGGGTCATTTCAGGATGATAAATAATGTAACATCTGTAATTGTTTTGTTTAGGTCCGATTAGATGGGTCTGTAGCAACCCCAGTAACATTCCCTTTTTTTTATAAATACGGAAAGTTATGTAAACAAAGTATTTTCTCCTAAAAACTCATTATTCGTTTAGGAACTCAAACTCCATATTTTTTTTCTTTTTTCAGGATATCCAAACGCCAATGTCATCAACAAATGATCCATCATCTCCAAAGTGTTTTAGATCTTTGTCACTACCACAATGGAGTCAATCAGACAGCAGGTGGTCTGTAAGTGATGATGAAACAAGCGAATCAGCTCCAAAGCGTTTGAGATCTGTAATAATTCAGCAAAGCAAGAAAAGAGATGATACAAGACGTCCTGCAAAATACGGATCAGATAATAGGTTTACTGGGAGATTTGAATCAAGTCAACAATTATCTACAAGTAACCCATCGTCTGCAAAGTATTTTTCGTCCACATTCTGTAAAAAGTCTTGTAAACGAAAATGGAGTGATTCTCATGTGGATTTCGACTATTTTGGAAGAACTGATGAAAAACTTAGAAAAGCAATGAAAAGCACTTCCCCAAGAGAAGACTCGGATTCTTCTGGAAATTTCGATTGCGCAAGCAAACAGAATAAATCAACATTGGGATATTACGCTTTGAAAAGGATTTTACAAAAAATGTTAGTGAGCAGATTTTGATTCTAGTTGATCCATTTAATGGTCTAGAAGAATGCTTGTCCCTTCCCTATCTGTCTCCAAATATGACAGCACTACTGTTAATGATAGTAGCTTCTATCTTAAAGAACAAAATTCATATGGAAAATCAAATAAAATTAATGAGACTTTTTCTAAAAAAAGACTTTTTCTCCAAACATGTTTTGTCCCTAGTTTCTGAGCTTCGAAGAGGAGCAGAAATGATTTACAATGCTGACCAAATTTGCTTGTCTTTAAGTGCTGTAATGGATTGCTACTTGTCTCGTCTTCCTTTGGCTGCTGCTGTCCAGTTACTGCCTCTAGTGACGCAGTTCTTGGGAACTTTTCAAGTGTTGCAAATGAATGGAATTGTAAAAGACAAGAATGGAATTAAGTCTTTAACAATGTTTGAAGCTAAAGCGAACAGTCTTCTTGACGGAGAAGTCCCATACAGTGGAAATACTGAAGAGAACGATGAGAGCTCTCTGCTACCACCTCTGGATTGCTTCAGGGAAATTCCAATCATTCCTAGGGCTTCTGAACTGCTAGCGAAGTTGCATCCTTTAGTGAGACCGAATATCATAGACGGTGCCAACAGGGATGTAGAAGATTACTTAGACAGGCAGTTCCGTCTCTTGAGAGAAGATTTTGTTTCCCCTCTTAGAACTGGAATAACAGAATATCTGAGTCAGTTGAACGCTCGGCACACATCAATAAAATGCAACGATGTGAGAATTTATAATAAAGTTAAGATTCACTCTGAAAAACTGTTAGGCCAGTCAAGCCATGGATTAGTCAATATGGTTGAGTTTGATGCGGAGCCTTTTACAAGAATGAAATGGGAAAGTTCGCAAGGTCTTCTTTACGGTTCTTTCTTGTGTCTCTCCAACGATAGGTTTCAGACAATGCTTTTTGCAACAGTCGTTGATAGCAATGTTTCGGACTTGAAAAGAGGAAGAATCGTTGTGCGTTTTGAAGAAAACACACCAGAAGAGGAATCAAAGTTGAATATTGATCACAAGAAGAAGGACTATGTTATGATTGAATCGGAAGCGTATTTCGAAGCCTACAGACACACACTGAAGGCACTGCAGAATATTAAGTTTGATGACTTGCCATTTAAGAAGTACCTTATCAATCTTGAGAAAACCCCAAATCCTCCCCAATATTTGTTGGAGAACGGTAAGTTCGATTTTTCAACTATTACAACTACCATTTCAGATCGATATTGCGCAGTGAGTGTTTTTGATGTCAATTCTTGGCCGCCTGCCGAAGACTTGGGTTTGGATGACTCACAGTTGCGCGCTGTCCACTTTGCTCTCACATCGGAACTGTCTCTGATCCAAGGTCCTCCTGGTACGGGAAAAACCTATGTTGGTTTGAAAATCGTATCTGTTCTGCTAGCAAATAAAAGTGCCTGGAATAGTTCAGAAAAAGCACCAATCCTGGTGCTGTGTTACACAAACCATGCCCTCGATCAGTTTCTTGAAGGCATATTGAAGTTCACTAAAAAACTTCTCCGCGTGGGAGGGCAATCAAAGCTAGCGGCGCTTGACCCATATAATTTAAGCCGAATTCGCAACCAGATGAGATTTGATCACCGCCGTTCCAAGATGGTCCATTTTAATGCCAAAGGTATTAGGAAATCTATCGCGAAACTGCGTTTGCGGATTGGGGTTTTGGAACAGAAGGTAAAGATGACGAGGAAGAACCTTATAAGCGAAGAGCATCTTAAAGACCTTCCTGCTCCTCATAATAGACTTGTAGCATCCTTAAAGTTTAGCTTCCGAAATTATTATGGAATTGAATCTAAAGAAGTCGAGGGTTGTTCATTTTCCCTTATTGCCACGTGGTTAGGGTTGCTGTACGATGATTTGTTATCAGAGAAGGAAAGGAAAGAGTTCTTTTACCGCTACGGTGGCGTAGAGTCCATGCTGATGACGACAGAAGAAACAGAAGATGGGGAGATAATGGGTTGGGATTATTCAAGTGACGAAGATGACGAAATCGATATAGATGAAGACAGACGTGAATTGGATGAAGACAGAATGGAAGAAGAGGAACTGGAGCACAGAGATTATTCGGAGTTGGGATTTGCTTTGACTCTGGAGGATTATGATAATCCAGAGATGTTGGACTGCAAATCTCCCAATGTCACTGCAATGATGAAAGAATTGAGGAAGTTTTTGTTTCGAAGAGAACTGAGTAAAGATGACGTAATGGACGATTTGAACGTTTCCCAAATAAGGAATGTGTGGTCATTGAATCTGGATAAGAGGTGGAAGTTGTACAGAAAGTGGCGACAACTGAAATCGTATAGATTGGAAGAAAAAGTGAAGGTCCTTCACAGTCAGTTTGACAAGGAATGTAACCGTTTAAGGGAAGTGATCAAAGGAGAGGATTTGTTAATAATGAAAGCTAGTGACATCATTGGAATGACGACTACTGGAGCAGCCAAGTACCGCGATGTACTTCAAGTCATTGGACCTAAAATAAGTGAGTACGAGTTCCAATGATTCAATTTTGCAATGTTTGTTTTAAAAGATATGTTTTATAATATATTATATATTATCAATTTTAATATTAATATTTAGGTAAATTTTAAATTAAATTTGAATTTTGAAAGAGCAAGGTCTTAATATGTTGCGTTTTAGATTCTAAATTAATTCCAAATTTCGCCACTGAAGAAGTGGGGATAATTAAATTATATCTCCATGGAAACAGTGATTTGTTTTTTGATATTGGGATTTCTGAAACAGTGATTTGTTTTTTTGATTTTGCTAGTTTCAAATCACAGATCACTGTCTGGCTTATTATAAGCTTAGTAATATAAGTTAATTTTTATTCTTATATTCTATAATTTCTGAATTCTAAATTGCAATTGATTAATTGAATTCTTTGCTTTACGAAATTTGAAGACCATCAGCTTCAAGTTTTGTGTGTTGGATTATATATGCCTAATTTTGTAGTATTATGTATTCATGACTACTTATTAAGGTAATTCAATATAACTTAATATATTTTATGTTTATACTTTAACTCAACATTGCAGATTTTGCTCTTTTAATAATTTTAATATTTTTAATAATATTTAAAAATTTTTAAAATTAATTTAGCATTTCTAATATTTCAATAGTTCTTTTTGGTAATTTAAATTTAATAATTAAGTTATTATATTGGATAATTTAATTTTAAATTTAGATTTAGATAATTTAGTTAATTTAAAAAAGTAATGAAGTGGCGACACACACTTTATTGCTTCATTTTATATTTTATATTTAGTTAATTTAGTCATTATTAGTATAATTTTAAATTTTAAATTTCAAATTTTAGATAGTTAAGGTTATAATTATATTTTAATTTCAATTTTAGTATTAATATTTAGGTAAATTTTAAATTAAATTTGAATTTTGAAAGAGCAAGGTCTTAATATGTTGCGTTTTAGATTCTAAATTAATTCCAAATTTCGCCACTGAAGAAGTGGGGATAATTAAATTACATCTCCATGGAAACAGTGATTTGTCTTTTGATATTGGCATTTCTGAAACAGTGATTTGTTTTTTTGATTTTGGTAGTTTCAAATCACAGATCACTGTCTGGCTTACATATATATATATAGGGTGTACCTGTATCTGTGCTGCCAAACTTAAAGGTTGTATTCAATCATGTAAAACAACGAATTAACATGGGTCTGGAAATGAGTTATTTCCAAGATATGAACGATGTAACAATACAGAAGTGTTGGCCTTTACGTCATAACGTAGTCATTAAATCGCTCCTCAGTAATCGTGACATGGCCTGCTCGTTCCCCGGATTTAAACCCTCTGGACCTTTTCGTACGGGGTTATTTTGAAGCATTCGTGTACACCACACCGGTTCCTGATGCCCACGCACTGTATGATCGCAGAGTGGATGGGAGCAACACAATTTGACATGCACCTGGCATCTTCGACCGTGTTCGGCAGTCAATAGAACGACGTTCTGTTGCGTGCATTGCGGCCGGTGGAGGACTTTTCGAGCACTTTCTGTACGGTCAGCACATCTGTATTATTCCATTGTTTATATCTTCGAAATAAAGCTTTTCCAGACCCATGTTTATATGACATTTATTGATTGCTTTGCATGATTGAATATAACCTCTAAGTTTGGCAGCACATTTCAGGTACACCCTGTATATATATACACTGTTACAAAAAAAATCGAAGAACCCTTAAACAATAATCTGATTATCCCGAAATTACGTATGAACATTCCTTTATACCACATATGCAAATGATTAAATTTGCAAGACCAATGATTGTTAATGTCGGTAATATCGCATGTTTCTGCTGCGCAAGTAGCAACGTATAAAATAGGTAACAATTGCAGACGGGTTATCTTTTCTCGTTGTCGGCATTGCAATACATTTAAAGCCGGACAGTGATGTGGAATTTGAAAAATACCAATACAAAAACCATATCACTTTTGCCAATTTATCTTCATGTCATCAGCTGCATAAGTGGAAATTAAAATTTAGAAAACAAAAACGCAATATTCTGAGACTTTGCTCTTTTTATTTAATTATAATATTATTGTTAGTATTTAAATTTAACACGTTTTGGAACATTGAGAAAAGATTTTGGCAAATTAAAAAAAAAATCTTGAAAAAATCGTCAATAGGAGAAATATGGCGCTGCTTCTTAATGCTTATTAAGACTATTAAAACGCGGACTTTTTCGTTAAACCAAAATGAATATCGAGATCTATTTTTCTGCCAATGCCAACCAGTAAAGAGGCCCATGTAATCTAATAGGCGTATGAATACCTAGTTTCGATCCACGTGATTCGTCGTTTGTACAAGATGCCAAGATGGCGGCGCCAAATCGATTTTGGCTAATATCACCCATCAAAGTGTTGAAAAGGTAATGATCTAGATATTTATAAATATAAAATTCTCTCACATAGCTCTGAATGATGTAGGTAATCGCGAAATGACCATTTTAAATCGATTTGGAATCGTGTAGGCAATAATAGGGTGCGATATACGACATTTGACGTCGCGAAGTAATAAAAGTTCGGTTATTTCGCGATCTTCGAGATCTTGGATCCGAAAGATCGCGTTATAACCGAGCTTCTATATATTAATTCTTATCCGGGTTGAGGCTTCCATGGATCCTGTCCATGATAGATGTTGGTATAAATATTGCAGCCATTCCTCTGCTTGTTAGTCGAAAGGGAAACAAACACTACAGAAAAAAAAGCAACATCCAAGCGTGGGGTAGGGATTTGAACCCACGTTCCGTCATATCTGCGTCGTGAAAGGCCGTCCCCTAGACCACTAGGATATGCCGGAACGGCGGTAATTTGTTTAAAAGAAAGAAAAAAAATCCTATTCTATCCATATGCATAATTTATTTAGCAAAATCGTATTACTTAAAATTCATATTCTGATAAGATATGGTAATTAAACTGTAGATGAGGAAAGGTGAAAATTAAAATATTTTCATTTTCATTGAAATTACTAAAAAAATTAATAACATTGACATAAACATATTTCTTTTTTTTCCCGTTTTTGTTAGTGATTGTCGAAGAAGCAGCCGAAGTTTTTGAAGCTCACATAACTGCAGCACTGACGCCTCAAATTCAACAGTTAATTTTAATAGGTAAAATTATTTGGCTTATATTTTTTCATATTTCTTAGCTGTTTTTATAACTACAGTTTAATATCTTCTGAATTCCATGTTATTTAGGACTTATAGAGTCCGTTTTTTTTTAGTTTTTTTTTTCGATTCCAACTTTTCATTTCCATGTCACTATATGTAAATTAATATTTTTTTAAATGTTGTTATTATAATAATAATCTTTTACTATATGGAAGTTGTGAAGAAAATTCTATGATGTTAAATTGAATTAAAAACAGGATAAATGCTGTTTCTATTTAAAAATTACTCAATATTGAAAAATCTTTTTCCATTTCTTTCTTACTTTTTTTTTTTCTTTTTTTATAATTAAGAATATTTATATTATAAACATAAAGGGCATAGGTAGCACTTATTTTGGGATGAGGCCAAGTTAAGGATTATAGTGAATAAATTTTGGAGGGGAGGGATGCAAGGTCCTCTCAACAGGCCATCCAACCAAAAAAAAAAGAAAGAAAATAAGGCCTATTCTGTATATTTCGTGGGATGGGACAGAGCCCTCTCTATCTTCCTCTTAATATACACCAATGTTGAGAAATTTAATTGTAAAAAAAAAACATGATTTGGTTTGCGAGCTAACTTCCAAATACTTATACGATTAGATTCAAATAATTGCACCAAAAGGTAGTTTTTTTAAACTATTTCCATGGAATTAATGTGTTTTTATCGTAATTATACCAGAGACTTGTCTGTTGGTAAGTTTTTGATTCCTGTAGGTTCAGCTTCTGTCAAATCAATAGAAAAATGATTTTTGTACTGCTTATGTCAATTTTCAGCTCTATAATATAAATATTTTTTGAGTTTTAGCGACAATGATAGATCTTTGGTAGTACATGTCCCTAGCTTTTCTACTTACTGGTTGTATGTACAGTTTGTACACCAACATCATTAGAGATCTTCATAGAAGAACCTATGGTCACTTCTGAAATATCCCTTTGTTAAGATATGTGTAACAAGATCCAAGATCTATCCATTTGGAAGGTTTTCTTATTTTACATGAAATATGGATCACAACGTATACTTAAGTATTAATTTATATATATTTTTTTTAGATTTCTGAAATTTCTGCAAATACACCTCAAATAGCAACCATTTGCAGTTCCCTTATTGTAATAGAAAAGTAATTAAATTTATTAACATTGTATTAGTATATTTGAGTAGGAAAAACATATGCACCAGAGCTCGTCTCATACCTTATCATTGCAAACTTGAACGACATATTCTACCCTAATCCGTGCACTGATCTTGCTGATTTTTGACAGCTTGTTAGTGATCAACGACCCAACTACCTTATAAACTATCAAAATACAAAATCCCTTCCAGATGAACGCCGGAAAACTGACTTTGCATCCACGGGGCCACTGTGAATTCTTGAACCGATCTCGGTGATTTTTGGCAGCTGGGTTATGATAACTGAGGGCCATATTGTTAATATTAATAACTGTTTACTGGTAAATTTCATAGTTAATATATCTACTCATTTTTTTTATTTTAAAAAACGAATAATAATTCATTTAAACTTTGAATTTAAATGTATTTTTTATAAATTGATAAAAAGTTGTTTACCACATTGTTTTTCCTTGCACAGGAGATCACAAGCAGCTGAGACCAAATCCTACAGTTTATCGTTTGGCCAAAGACTATAATCTGGAAGTTTCCATGTTTGAGCGATTAATTAAAAATGATGTGCAATATGAGACCCTTCAAATGCAGCATCGAATGAGACCGGAAGTATCTCGTTTACTGGTTCCACACATTTATCCAACTCTTCAGAATCATCCAATTGTATCCAAATATAAAGACATTAAAGGAATGAGATGTAATGTTTTCTTTCTGAATCACTCAGTTCCTGAAGATTCGGTAAGAATTTTGTGTAATTTTTTTTCTGTCTTTTTAGTATTAAGGTAAATGTAACGATATGCTCTGAACCACTTTGTTGATTGTCATTGAGATTCAGGCACTAGACATACAAGAATACGGTAGATCAACGTCTGTTATCCGATTTAATTGCGATCCATTATTTCGGGTATATCGAAAAGTTCGGATACCGGTAGTACAGATATTCGTGAAATTGTTTTGTTGTGTACGTGGCAGTAATCAAAAATGAATTTTGGCTATTCGCAGAGCTTTTCTGAGCCCAAAAATGGTCTTAAAGATAAAGAAAAATATAACAAAAAGTTCTTCAAAGTGTTGTTCTTAAAATTTTATTTTTAGTGATCCCATACTGAGAAGCTATTAAGATTCCAGTGTCTATGTACGTGTACGTAACGTCATCCATAAACCCCGAGTCATATGTCGTTGGACTCCCAATGGCCTGGAGGTTTAAAAATATCCTACTTCCGCTGCAGCACACTTACGGTTTTAAGTAGCTGTTGACCGATTCAAGAAATTGGGTTCTATCTGTGGTGAATCAGCTTTGCTATGACGAATGGGATATCCTCGATCCAGTGTAGCCATTAACCACTTTTGAGTCATTCGAATGGTGAAAAATGGGGGTCTAGATATACTAAATGAACTCAGTCTGCTTGAAATTATACAAGACCTTCGAATTACAATGGCAAAAAAAAACAAAAAAACTTAGCACATGAATCATTACTAGTGTCACTTTTAACAACACAAGCATTTGATGTATTGCAAATTGTACGTGGTCCCATTGTTTGATGTTTACTAGGAATCTGTGGTGACTTGGTTTTTAGCGACCCATTTGGGAGCTATTGTTTATATTGATTTCGGTCGCTGCTATTGCGTTTGTCCGTCCATGTCTGTCCACCCCTAACAACTCCCGTACGGAAGGTCGGATCGACAAACGAATTTCACCATCGTGTTCAGAGACCCACCCTGTAACACCTTAGGAATGGAGTATTTTCAGGGACCAGCGCCCCCTCATGTTCGAGATATTTGGCATTGTTGTCTTTATATTCCCGTAAAAACTGCCGAACGAAAGGTCAGATCGACCAACGGAGTTCACCATCATGTTCAGTCCCAAACAACATAGGAAGGGTCAACGCCCCCACCATGTTCGAGATATTTGGCATTGTTTTCTTTGGATTTCCGCTATTAGCTTAAATGTTAGAAATACTACCATGCCATTTAAGTTGTTAGCTATAGCTTAATGCTTAAGGTCTTGGACCCATAAACAGAAGGTTCGAATCCGTACATTTTAATTTTTTTTTTTTTTGATTTTTCTTTTTTTCCGAACTTTTTTTACTTTTTTCCTAAATTTTTTTAAATTTTTCCTTACGTTAATGTAAATTCTTATTATTATTATTAGTATTATTATTATTAGTATGTTTATTATTATTAGTATTATTATTATTAGTATGTTTCAAACCTTGGGTTTCCCCAGCAAAAACAATATGGCGGGTCAAGGACCAAAGCCAAGTGTAAAGATGTGTGCAAGAATGATTAGGGATGTGTGCTTGTGTCCATAAATTTCCTAACTATGCGTGTAGTGTTGAGTACCACAGCCTTCTGCAGTTGTGCATAAGTGTTTTTGTGAAGTCCTAGTGTGCTGAGACTGTGGTGCAATGTGTGAGGCACCAGACCAGTGGCAGACAGAACGATGGGTACAACACGTACTCGATCCTGCCTCCACTGCTTCTGGAGCTCATGTGCTAGATCAGTGTATTTACTGATCTTGTCTGCGTGAGTTTTCTGCATGTTCTTGCTGATAGGCACTGCAATATCAATTAGATAGGTCTGTTTGTTGACCTTATCAACAAGTGTGATGTCTGGTCTGTTGTGATGTATGGTTTTGTCTGTGTGAATGGGGCGGTCCCAGTATAGTTTATATGAGGGTGACTCTAATACGCTTTGTGGTATGTACTTGTAGTACGGGACCGTGCTCTTAATAAGTGAATGTTTGTGTGCTAGTTGTTGATGAACGATCGACGCTACCTGATTGTGTCGGTGGAGGTAGTCTGTTTGAGAGAGAAGGGGACAGCCTGATATTACGTGGTCGATCGTCTCATGCGTAGTGTGGCATTTCCTGCATTTGTCGTCATGTGTGTTTGCATCGTGTAGAATGTGTTTCTTGTAGTTGCGTGTGGAGATGACTTGGTCCTGTATTGCGATCATGAACCCTTCGGTCTCCCCAAACAGCTCACCACTCGTCAGCCATCTGTTCGACGCTTCCATGTCGACATGAGGCTGGCTGAGTTCGTGATGATGTCTGCGATGGAGTTCCTTACGAGCCCACGATTCACGCAGTGTGGGTGTCAGGGGTGGTGAGTGTTGGAGAAGAGTTTTCGAGGTTCAGGGGTGTGAGGTGTGTGTCAGCCTTGACAATGGCTGAGTGAAGTGAGGAGTCTTCTGCTCTTTGGTGGAAATGTTCCCTAAGTGTATGTACTTGTTTTTCGTGTAGGGTGATGAGGTTGATGAGTCCTCGGCCTCCCTCCTTGCGGGGAAGAGTCATCCTTTCCGTAGCGGACTTGGGGTGGTGCATGTTGTGTTTCGTGAATGTAGTGCGTGTTGCGCGTTGTAGTGCTTCGAGTTCGGTGTTTGTCCATGGAATTATGCCGAACGAATATGTTAGTGTGTGAACGGCAAAAGTGTTAATATCTTTAATTTTATTTCTGGCGTTGAGTTGTGTTTTGAGGATTTTGTGAACTCGAGCAAGGTATGTGTTCTTCAGTGCATTTTTGATGTTTGCGTTGTCAATGACGCGCGCTTGCTGGAAGCCCAGGTACTTGTAGATCTCTCCCTGTTCCATGGATTGGATGGCCAAACCATGGTCCAGTTCAAAACACTCCAAATTCAAAGTCTTCCCACGTATTATGTGTAACTTGCGGCATTTGTCAATTCCAAATTCCATCCCAATGTCTTTGGTGAACTGGGTGGTGGCTTGTAGTAAATTAGTAAGTTGTGCATTGTTTGTGGCATAGAGTTTAATGTCATCCATGTAGAGTAAGTGTGTGATTTTATATGGTGTCACAGTGCCTGTGGTAAGCCTATAACCGTGTGTTATCTAGTATATGGCTCAGTGGATTCAAGGTGAGGCAGAACCAAAGAGGACTCAAGGAGTCTCCCTGGAAAATACCTCTCCTTATGGGAATGGGATCTGTAGTGATGGAGGTGTTAGAGGTGCGTAGGTGTAATGTTGTGTTCCAACTCTTCATCGTGGCAGCTAAGAATGCCGTGATCTTGGGGTGTATTTTGTAGATATGAAGAGTGTGTAGGAGCCAGGAATGAGGGACAGAATCAAATGCCTTCTTGTAATCGATGTATGCGATATGTAAGCTCCTATTCTTCGCGCGTGCCTGGCGGAGGATTACAGAGGCAATAAGGAGTTGCTCCTTACAACCCTGGGAATTCCTGCGACAGCCCTTCTGCTGTTCGGAAAGAATGTTATATGTCTCGATGTGTGTGTAGATCTTGTCTGCGAGGCAGGAGGTGAGGAGTTTGTAAAGTGTGGGGAAGCAAGTGATTGGGCGATAGTTTGCAGGTTGCGCTGTTTCAGTGTTCTTGCTCTGTAGGTATGTGACACCCTGTGTGAGGAAACGAGGCATGTGTTCTGGGTGTTGGATTATGTCAGTGAGTGTAAGCGCTAGTTTTCCATGCAGGGACGTGAACCTCTTGATCCAGAAGTTCTGGACTCCGTCTGCACCAGGAGCCTTCCAGTTGTGTGCATGTTTTAGTGCTGTCTGTATGTCTGCGAGAGTAATCTCATGGAAGGACATGCAGGGTAAGTGTTCAGTGAGTTGCTGTTCCTCTGTTATCCATGGTGCTTTATCATTGTGGGGGATAGGGTTTGACCACAGAGACGACCAGTATTCATGTAAATCCTCGCTGTTGGGAGTGTTTGTGTTAGTTGCAGTAGAGGAAGATGTAAGGGATCTGTAGAATTTTTTCTCATTGTATTGGAAAGTATTGTTCTGTTGTTTGCGCAGAGTGCACTGTTTGTATCTTTGTAATCTTTTTGCAAGTGCACTGAGTTTTTGTTTTAGTGTGTCGAGATGTTCCTGAACCTGGTTATGATGATTTGAATGTGAAGGGCTAGTATTTATGTGCTTGAATATCTTTCTAACCTGGGACATAAGTTTTTTTGTTTTGTTTCCTGCACAGTATTGTGTGAGCCTGGCTATGTCTCCTCTAAGGTCACTGATGCGGCCCTCAAGGCGACGTCTCCAAGGGGGGATGTATTCTTGTGTCCGTGCAGTGGCAGGTATGTTGTGTTGTTTGATTCCAAGTGCATGAATGGTTCCCTGTGTGGCACAGTAGAGTGTTGTATGTATGTCTTCTAATATTTGGATGTTGTCAAGGTGTTGTGGGATAGTGTGTGTGTTGAGATGGTATATGACTGTGGCGAGTTGTTTTGATGTGTGTACTTTGGGGAGTGGCGGCCTAAGTGTGGGGTCTGTGCCTGTGTATTGGGCGAGTACAGTGTAGAAATGATCATGAGCTGCACGTAATATTTGATTAGTTGTATTGTTGGGGCATGTGTACTGAGGGGTAGAGATTGTTTCTGTGTTTTCCATAATGGTGTCTTCTGGTGAGGTGTGGTTTGGTGTCCTGTGGTTGGATTCAGCGACTTCTTCTTTAATTTGTGCAAGTATGCATGGGAGAATAAGATTGTTTACTACAATTGAACGTCGCTGATCCGCTACCCGCTGTTCGCTAAGCCCTAACGATGGATAGCGTGTGGTGAAAGCTTGGTGTAGTGCCTGTCTGTATCCTGTTAGTTGAGTATCTAACTTTGTAACAGTGAAGAAGTCGCGCATAAGATCCTGGTTCATCTATGGTGACCATCGGATGCGCTGGCGTGGTTTCCCAGTCTTGGTGGTCGCCTGCTCTGACACAGACGAAACACTTCCGACTGTTCGGTCTGGATGGTGTTGCCCGGGCATTGTGGTAGCCATACTACAGGATGGGGTGCCACTTTCTCCACCACCACCTGCGGGAGACTGTAGTATATTTTTCGAACGGAGGCCTCTGCCTAACCCCCGAACGCGGGTGACTTTATCCTGCGCCACACCCGATGCACCATGATCTATATTAGAACGTGTTCTCATCATAAATGGTTGGACCCTTTAGCCTACCCTAAAGCTAGTGTAGTTCCCGCCCCCACCGCGAGGAGGTAGGGTCCATGGGGGCTTATTATTATTATTATTATTTTTATGGGTCGCCCTTAAATTTACGCTTTAGCACAAAATTATATTCACTTTTTAAAGATTTTTATTTTACATTTATAAAAAACAAAAAAAACAAAAAACACATGCACAATTGTGTTGGTTTTTTTTGGAAAAAGTAATTAAAAATCCTTTAATTATCAAAAATGAATAAGTGTTAACACAATTCAATGTTTATGAATTACTCTCGACTGAATTTCCGAACCACATAGAATTTAAAGTTCTGCCACACCATCACAATAAAGAAACGTCAAGTTAAAATAAGGAGGAGTAAGTGCTCAAGAAAGAAAGTGCACGAGTTTAACTTTTAAAAACTCCATTAAAACCAAACGAAGTCCAATCAAGATTTAGCCAAGACGTCACCAAGGCATCTAGGACTCTTGCGATAAATTGTAGAATACATTCATAACTTTGTAAGAATTTTTGTATGTTTTTTGATGAAAATTTCAATGAACGTATTAGTTTCTTACGTAAAATTCTCTTGTAAGTGAATATCTTTACAGTATTTCAATACTGGTGGCCAGTACAATTTCTGCAGCGTTAAACTACAGAATGGTATTTTCAAATTTAAATTTTTAATAGTTTATTTTTTTTTCTTGCTGGACTAAAAAAAAAATAGTGAAGAAAATACAAAACTGCACATAAGTAAACAAAAGGTTCTCGCGCCCTGAGCTATCATGTCAGGAATCTGGCACAGCTGTTTCAGCCTTATTAGGCTTCTTCAGCCAGATATACCCTTGATGATAGCTCAGAGTGCGAGACAAATATGAGAAAACCCTTTCAGCTCCCCGAAATGGCCCTCAAGCAAAGTCAACGCAACAATGATAAATAACCGTGCACTATCAAGGTATATCTGGCTGAAGCAGCCTAATAAGGTTGAAATAGCTGTCAGATTCCCGACATGATAGCTCAGGGTGCGAGAATCTTTCGTTTACTTATGTGCAGTTTTGTATTTTCTTCAATATTTTTTTTTTTTTTAGTCCAGCAAAAATAAAAAAAAATCTATCAAATAATTTAAATTTAATATTTTTTGAGTTTTTCCTCCATAAAGGCATAAACCACAGTATAAAGTGAATTGTAGGTATAATTTAAAACCAAAACACTAAATGACAGTAGGATGTCTTCACAAAATAAGCGATAATTCTCTTAAGAGATGTGTGCATCATAATGCGCATTATGAGAATTGGCAACATGGCTGCGTAAATGCTTGCGATTCACCATCTGTTAACTGTTTTAACTTCAATGATATAAATAAAATGCAAAATAAACTTACATATTTAAAAAAAATAGCCGGAAGGATCATTTGTTTCAGCTTATAAAGCTTTCACGCCGTGATCTCTCTCCATCCTTTTATGCTGTCTTAACTTTTCTATGAATATCAGTTTAGTGGCTACCTGTAACCGCCATTTTGCTCTTTGCTCCGTAGCATTGGAGCGGAGAAATTTTTCGCTCCTCTCGCTAGAATGGCGCTTAGATCGACGATTCATTTCTGGATTTCCGGGGAGCAGGAACGATTACGTCATTGCTCACTTATTGAAGAGCTGGTAATTAGTATAGAGCAGGATGGAGATAATAATATTCTGATATCTCAGTCTTTCACAACAGAAAATCCGAATGTCGTGTGAAACTTTCCTCATACAAAATACTACATGTACAAATGTATGGGGCAAGAGCATATCAAGAACTAAATAAAATTGGATAGCTTTTTTTTTAAAAAAAACGCTCTAAATTAGCGAAAATGTGTTATCGTAATTAAATATTTATGGATTGAACTTGGACAGTACATATCACTATGTAGGAGAATTTTAAGTCATACATGAGAATTCAGAGCTGCCATCAAATGGTAAATAGAGGAAGCAATAAAGATTTTAATGTGCCTCATTTAACTTAAAAAAAGACAACTAAGGGAGGCACAAGATACAGAAAAGGATTCGGACATTTTTGAGCCTGTCGTGGAGGGTAAATCTGGCTGACGAGTTCTAACCAGGACGAATCGACCGTCCCTGATTCCGATGATGATGATGGTTCAGGGTACGAATCCTTTTCTTTTTCTTATGTGCCCCCCCCCCCCATCCCTTTAATTCATTTTTTTTTGAGGGGGAGGGGAAGGAAACAATAGCTGTAAAAAACACTGTTAAGATTTAACTAACAGACTTCCCTTTTTTTTTTACTAATACTGATGTCATTTACGCATTTACCTTTTCCGACTGGAATGGAAGTTGGTGTATATCCAAGTAACCTCTGTCATAGTAGCGTAAATTAGTGGATTACTAAAAGGACTGTTATCCTTACTTCAATATTGTTTTGTCTTTTAATACATATCTAAGGTGTGAATTTCTGAAACCATATGCAAATTTCTCAATTTTTCTTTTGTATTATTTTTTTCTACCTTTTAGTCTTCTGATCAAAATCAGAAGACCTTATATTCCCGTTTTTGAGGACAAGCATCATTAAAATCTCATTAAATTATCATTAATCACAACGATCGCAACAATTGCGTCCTTTAAATGTAATTGTTGCGAATTCATAATAACAAGGAAATTAAAGCAATATCAATGATATCAGAAGACGTTGCAAAGCATTGGGATTGGTTTACTAATCGCTTTCCCTACCTTGTTTTTTTTATTATTATTTTAAATCAAAAATCGTAACCAACTTTTCTAAAGTATTGATTTTTTTTCCCTATTTTTCAATGTTTAGCTAAAATTCCCTAGGAAAGTGAGGACCATAAGATCACTCAGTCTGTCTGTGTGTGTGTCCGTGAATTTCCTCGTAACAGCTTTTGGATGCATTTGCTTGAAACTTATCTAAGGATTACATACGAGTATTCCGAGATACGAACAAGCCTTCGAGCAAATTTTTGCTTTGAGATACGAGTAAAGATTTGAGATAAGAGCACGTTTCCAGACGCCAACACCCTGGTAAATTGTCTACTGGTCGTGCATTTTGACGACACGTGCCATACTCATTTCCGTAAAATTTTGAAAGGGAGACAGAAAGAAATCTCCCTCGATAGGTATTTCGTTAAAAGGCCTGTCCCAAGTGAAAGTGAGGGAGAAAAAAGTTAAGAAAAGTGAAGAAAAGTAAAGAATATAAATCGAAAAAAAGCAACAACAAAAAAAAATACTTAAGCTAAGTTGATTCCGTACACTTCGTAACTTACCTAAACTTAGAATCAAGTGTCTACGTACGGGCCAACTCTCTTCCCTCCCTCCCTCCGCACATGCCTCATTTAGCCGCCACTATATCGTCTGTCAGTAAGAACTCATAATTAAAACCACATTTTATTTTATATCACAAGAATCCCTATATACTATGTATAATTTTTTTGGTGTGTGTATGTTTCTATAGCAATTAAAAACATGTTTGTTCCATTACTATTAGCACTAAAATAAGGGAGCTTTATAGAGGGCCAGAACGGATTAATTTTTTTTCTGTCATTTCTTTTGGGACAAAATGATTTGAGATACGAGCACCTCGAGTTACGAGCTCGGTCCTGGAACGGATTGTGCTCGTATCTCAAGGTATTACTGTATTTGAAATGTTTTTCAAATGGGTTCCTGTCGAGAAGTTAGCGTGAGAAGGAAGACAAAAATTCCCATAGAAAAGCATTGGAATTTAAACAATGGATTTCTTCCTTTATTTCTATTAATATTTGATTATTTTGACAATTAATATTAATCCTTAATCCATGCATTGTTTGATGTGATTTAAAATTAATGAGCCTGTCTAAGTTTAAGAAAATAAATGCAGTTTTTTTTTTTTAACTGCAGGAATATTGATTTTTTGCTAAACTGAACTGCCAAAACATTAGAGACACTTAATAACGTGTAGTTCCTCCCTTCGCCCGAATAACAGTGGCATGACATGAAGTGGACGAGTTGTTGGCGTCTTTGCGTGGGTGTATCCAGCCAGACACGTTCAATGGCTGTCGTTATGGTACCCGTATTTTGGTCGACGACTAAAAAAAATCATCGGCCCTTTATAGTGAGCTGGGGGGGGGGGCCACGAGCCGGAAACATCCTCTTTACTGCTGTCTCTAAAATTTTGGTACTTAAGGAAATCTTTATTTGCTTCTTAATGTTATTTATAAGTGCAAAAAAAATTCTTAATGCTTATAAATTCTACTTCTAGGTCTTTCATTCCAAAACGAAAGCAAATTATTTCGAAGCGGAGTTTTTAGCCAAGCTATGTCGCCATCTGCTAAGGCAAGGAAATGAGCCCTCGAGTATCACCGTTCTTACTACATACGCTGGACAACTACACGCCTGCCGCGATCTGTTAAGGGACAAAGAGTTCAATGATGTTAAAGTGACAGTCGTGGACAGCTATCAGGTATGCCTGTGAATAATTACACCAAAGTGTCTGGGTCTTGGAAGAGATTTTTCTTCTTAATTTCTTCATCTTATTGTTGCATGCAGTGGTTCTCAAAACTTCAGGGTGACGACTTAGGTAGCCACCTGCCCCGTATTTACTGCCAAAAAATTATATGTCCCGTTTCATCAGTTGATTTCGCTTAATGAAAGAAACAGCTCAAGGATAATAAAAATACTGAATTTTTTATTTTAGTGTAAATCTAATACTATTGTCTTCGCCAAAAAAAAGGGATTCCATATTAAGAATTTTTTTTTGATGAATTGGTGTTTTTTCTGGGAATTCATTACTTCACAGTAAATTCAAAATGGCGTCCTATTGGGAGCAAGCTACGATCAGCAAGAAAGGAGAGACTCTTCATAGTAAGCAAGGGGTGAAATTTGGAATGTTTTCCATTATTTCAAGAGTAATAGTGAGGACAAGACTTAATTGTTAGAGAAGACTGCTCTGCTTTGATCAATGTATCCACATCCACAGTAAAGCGAGTAGTTAGCGAGGGAAAAGGTTTGACGAAAAAAAACTTTCCAGTCCTGGAAAACTTAACGATGAAAACAAAATTTAAAAATACTTTGTATTTAATAATGGCTTTGTGAATAAGTCAGAATTAAAGATTATTAATAAAAATGAGGATTTTTAGGTTGGCTAAATTTTTATTGAAATTTTCGAACATAATTTATTTTCTTTTCAGATATCAATTTCACGTAGTTTAAAAAAATCGCCACCAGATGTCGCGATAAATACCCGACATGATCAATTCATCAAAAATGACCAAAGGTGGAATCTCTTCCTTTTTTATCGAAGACAATAGAGCTCAGTTTTGAGGACTGGAGAGGACCAGATATCAAAGTAACTGTGCTCATGTCTGTGGTCAAGTTGGACCATGAAGAAGCCTCATAACAAATGTAATCGATATCCGTCCAGCCGTTTTAGCGCAATGCGTATAAAATGGGCAAACAAAGAGGACAAAAATGTGCAAATGGAATACAGTAGCATGTTCAGTTAAAAATCATTTAGTTTAAGTATAAATAGTGGTTACTAGTCTAAAATCAAATTGTTTGAACCTAAATCTCATGGAAAATTAAGAGAACTCTTTTTAAGACTCTGTTAAATAGATATCGTTTACAACGGAATGAGAGAGTCATAAGAAAAAAAAACTCAAAATCAAATGTAGATCCCGTATGGGACTAAGAAGTGGTTCCTTATTTCCCTGAGTGGGAGGTGGTAACCTAGTGGCGAAACTCCAACAGTTAGGGGCGCAGATAAATCTTTTTCATGGATTTTTTGGAGGGTGATTATCTTTTTTTTTTAAATGAAAAAAAAAGTTTTAAAAAAGTTTCCATATATTATCCCAATGCAGCTTTGTTCCATAGCGTTTTTTAGCGAGCATCGTAGGGACGAGCGTTTTAGGATTTCTGAGTATGTATAAAATTCGCTCCTCAGCTCCAACCGGGAGTCGGAACCCCATGAATCATTGGACTCCCCATGGGTTGCAGGTGGCCGTTGACCCTGGTATGGAAAATAATCGTGGTAATTGGACGAAATTGGGGTCAATCTAACCTGAATCGACTACACTGAGAGCGAATACAGTATTGGGCAAAACAAACAGTAGTAAAAGAAGAAACCTGAAATGGGAACAGTAACTTTAATTAAATATCAGTTATGTAGTACAGGAATATCCTAACTTAGCATTAACCATCCAAGGTGTGTATAGTATGTTTAAATTATTCACCGTTACGACAGACACGCACTTTGTACAGTTCCTGCAAATTTTTCTATCTTGAGGTGACACGGGCTTTTCATAAAGAAACTGCCTGCACGCCATAGCACGGCGTTCCAAAAGACGGCCAGGTTTCAAAAGACGTTTGTTCGTCGCCGTCCCGTGCACTCTTCACGCTGTTTCAGCACACTACCTGTATGGATCACACTGTCAGCTGGGACGTGTTTCCGAGACGTGATCTGAAACCGCTCCTTCCCAAGGCTCGGTCCGTCTTATCATCCTAGACCTATGAACGGTTGTAATATTCGATTAAACATTACCGTTTCTTCTGTGCTTAGAACAATTTGCTTCCGCTGATTCAAAGCTGATACCAGTTACAGTCAGTATTTAAATAGACCGCGACGTTCGGACGTCCTATTACGGTGGTCTCAATTATAGCCCTATTATCGCGTCGTCAAGTTTTGCTATTTGTTTTGCCCAATACTGTACGATAACTTCAACGTGGCCGCTTCTGGTTCAAGATTCCCTATTTATTCAGTCACTCAGACGGTGCAAAATGTGGTTAAGACATGCTAAAATGAACTCAGTGCTGGCATCGCTTAAAATTATATTTGATCTTTGTATTGAAGGCTTGATTAAATGAGTTTTGCGCGCCAATCAATAGTAGTGTCACTTTTAACAACGCAATCTTTTGATAGATTGCAATTCGTAAGAGGTTGCTTTGTTTTGTGTTTACTACAAAATGCGTATTTGACTTGTTTCAAAAAAATATTATTTTGTAACGTGCACGGTTAATATTTGTATGATTTAATATATTAAAACTGAAAATATTCCAAATTATATGATATATCCAAATTGCAGGATTGTAATTTTTCGTCATGGATTAAAAGGTTAAAATCAGGACGTTTCAGCCTAACCTGTAGGCTATTTTCAACTGTGCTGCTGGCTCGGATAACATACATTTAAATAGTTTTTATGACAGTATTTCATAATTCATGGTTAATAGTAGGGGTGTTGGCTATGTGCCAAGACTCTCTCAATGTGAGTGAGAAAGTGCTGGGGGCTTGGTCTATTATTTGAATATTGTCAAAGTTGGAGATATGGGTTGTATTTTTGCTATGGAAATATAAAATGGATTTAAATTCATCTTTGTTATTGTAATTGTACTGGTGCTGTTTCAGTCTTTTATTAAGAGTTTGGGTAGTATAACCAATATATTTCTTATTGCAGCCATTGCATGGGATGGCATATACAACATTAGTTTTAGTTTGAATATCCACTTCATTATTAGTTTTCCGGTATGTTAATTTGTTACTAGTTCTGTTAATTACCTGAATATTGTGCTTTTTGAGACATTTTTTGATGTTATTGTTAATGTTCTTTATTTTTTGATGTTATTGTTAATGTTCTTTATATATGGAATAACTGCATACGGTAGTTTGCTGTTGCTTGTTAGGTGTGGAGGAGGGTTTTTGATTACAATATTTGGCTCTATTGTCATTTTTATTAATGTATTTGATAGGATAGTTAGATAGTGTAAATAACTGATATAGATAGTCAATTTCTTTTTGAAGCAATTTTTGATTTGTGGAAATCCTAAACGCCCTACTGAAATAATTGAACAATATGTTATTTTTTTATGTAATTAGGTATGCTGGAATTGTAGTCTATTATTTTATTTGCATGTGTAGGTTTTCTGTAGACGTTAAATTGAAGTTTTAGATCTTATTATTTTACAATCCAGAAATGCCAAGAATTTATTTTTTTCTATTTCTAGCTCAAATTTTATTGATTGGTGCATTGCATTAATATTGCTTAGTATGGTAACAATTTCAGTTTTGCTTACTATGGCAAAAATGTCATCAGCATAACGATAATATGTTGCTATGTTAGATTTTTTAGATTGAAGAAATTTAGTTTTAATGTATTTCATCACATAGTCCGCAATTAGGGCAGAGGCAGCTATGCCCATGAAAACCAAACCCCTTTATTTAGTTTATATATTTGTTTTTGATAATTAAAGTATTGGTTGCTTAATAAGATGTTTAAAAGATCCATAAATGTATTGAAATCTATTCTATATTTATTAATGAGGGTTTGTTGGTCAATGAGGTTTTCTATAGCATCTCGGATTAGTTGATGATCCAGGGAGCCATATAAATTTATAACCTCTAAAGAAATCATAATATTATTAGTTTTTAGGTATGTTTGTTCTTGCTGTAATTTTTGTTTGAAATCATATATATTATAACGTTGTAATTGGGGCAGCTATCACTAAGACAATTTTTTAATATTTCCGTAATGTAAGCAGAAATAGTTGCAATGGGGGCATTAGTACAGTTAATTATAGGTCTGCCTTGAAATGTGTTATTGATCATAGGTTTGTGCGTTTTAGGCTTCATGGCTATGGTTGGGAACTTACTATGCCTTACTGCTAATTTTTGCTGCATGGGTTGGTTAATTAGTTTTTGGTTGTATAGAGATATAATTTCTTCATTAATTTTGGTTTCGATGGTACTGATTGCAAATTTTTTAATTTTTTGAATATCATCCCCTAATTTATCAATATATTCCATAGTCATATTAGTATATTGTTCATCGGTTAAAATGACTATTTTTTGGCCTTTGTCTGCTTCAGTAATTTTTATGTCCTTCAGTTGTTTTATTTCTTTATATGCCAATTTTTCTTCAGGTGTTCGATTGCTAACCTGCTGATAAGGGTTACAACGGAGGATATTTTTTATTTTCTTCCTTATAGTTTTTTTTTCTCATCCTGAGTTATGTCTTTGTTTCTTCTTAAGGCAGATTCGATTCCGTCAATAATTTCCAATTTTGGCATTTTGGAGTAGGTCATATTATATTTTAATCCTTTTTCTAGTTGGCTCTCCTGCTGCTTATTATATTCAAATAATAGACCAAGCCCCCAGCACTTTCTCACTCACATTGAGAGTCTTGGCACATAGCCAACACCCCTACCATTAACCATGAATTATCAAATACTGTCATAAAAAAACTATTTAAATGTATGTTATCCGAGCCAGCAGCACAGTTGAAAATAGCCTACAGGTTAGGCTGAAACGTCCTGATTTTAACCTTTTAATCCATGACCAAAAATTACAATCTTGTAATTTGGATATATCATATAATTTGGGATACTTTCAGTTTTAACTTTGAAAAAACATTCCCAATCAAAGATTTAATATATGTTTCCAAATATGTTGTTTTTTCAGGGTAAGGAAAACGACATTGTTTTGCTATCCTTTGTTCGATGCAACGAAGAAGGGAACATCGGCTT